>JAJPUD010002170.1:297912-318444 GCA_023553655.1 Myrmecobius fasciatus | reverse complement strand
GGTAAACCATCCTACATTGTTCTAATTTGTTTATAATATCATTCTTTTGCATCCAACAAATTTTCGTGTGTTGTCTCATGTTGTCATTATCTGTAAGGAAATCATTAATTATTTCTACGATTTATTTTTTGACGGAATACTTTTTTAAGATTAGCTTATTCAGTTTACAATTAATTTTTAATTTATTCCTCAAATATCCTTTATTGATATTTTTATTGCATTATGGTCTGAAAAGAATACATTCAATAGATGTGGTTTTCTGCATTTGTGAGTTTTTATGCCCATGTCAATGGGCATAAATCATATGATCAATCTTTGTGAATATATAATTTTCTTTCCATATGGCCACTGCTAGCTTTGATTTTTTTCTTCTGAAAACCATCTGTTCATATCATTTGGTCATTTTCAATGAGATAGGTCACATTTTTTCTCTTGTTTTTTTCATTCTTTTGACTTCGTTTTATTGTTTCTTGATGTGTCATTGAGCAATTGACCAATTCTAATTTTAAGGAATTATTTTTTTAATTAAAGCTTTTTATTTGCAAAACATATGTATGGGTAATTCTTCAACATTGACCCTTACAAAGCTTTCCGTTACAAATTTCCCCCCCCCCCGTCCCCACCCCTCCACTAGATGGCAGGAAGTCCACTACATGTTAATTATGTTAAAATACTTGACAAATAGAATATATGTATACATGTTTCCACACTTATCTTGCTGTGCAAGAAAAATCATATCTACAAGAAAAAAAATCCGAGAAAGGAAACAACAATGCAAGCAAACATCGATAGAGAGCATGAAAATGTTATGTTGTGGTCCACATTTCATATCCCTCTCTCTGGGTGTATATGGCCTTCTTCACTGAACAATTGGAACTGGTTTGAAACATTTCATTGTTGAAGAGAGACATGTCCATCAGAATTGATCATCATATAGTATTGTTGTTGCCGTGTATAATGATCTCCTGGTTCTGCTCATTTCACTCAGCGTCAGTTCATGTAAGTCTCTCAAGGCCTCTCTAAAATCATCCTGCTGGTCGTTTCTTATACAACAATAATATTGCATAACATTCATATACCATAATTTATTCAGCCATTCTCCAATTGATGGGCATCCACTCAGTTTCCAGTTTCTAGCCATTACAAAAAGGGTTGCCACAAACATTCTTGCACATGTGGGTCCCTTTCCCTTTTTGGGATATAAGCCCAATAGAAACACTGCTGGGTCAAAGGGTACGCACAGTTTGATAACTTTTTGAGCATAGTTCCAAATTGCTTTCCAGAATGGTTGGATCCATTCACAGTAAAGGAATTATTTTTAGTGAGGTTTTATACTTTTTTATCTCTTGTCAGATTATGATTTCTAAGGAGTTATTTTTTATTTTTGTGTTTATTTCTTTTATTGAACTGTTAATTCCCTTTTGCATTGTTCTCATTTCTTTACCCATTTTTTTCTCTACCACTCTTATTTGATTAAAAATGTCCTTGAAATGTTTGTAGAAGCTCTTTTTGTAGTGGCAAGGAGCTGAAATCGAGTACATGCCTGTCAATTGTGTAATGGCTGGATAAGTCACGGTAAATTAGTGTAATGGAATATTATTGTTTTATAAGAAATGATGAGCAGGCTGATTTCAGAAAAAGACTAAAAAGACTTACATGAACTGATGCTGAGTAAAGTGAACAGAACCACAACATTGTGCAAACAGCAAGATTATGTGATAATAGCTCTTCTCAGCAATACATTGATCCAAGACAATTCCATTAGACTTGGGATGGAAAATGCCATCTACATCCAGAAATAGAACTATGGAGACTGAATGCATATTTAAACATAACAATTTCAACTTTTTTGTTTGCTTTTTTTCCTTGTGGTTTTCCCCTTTTGTTTTGATTTTTCTTTCACAACATAACTAATATGGAAATGCATTTAATGTACACATATATGACCTATATCAAATTTCCTGTCCTCTTGGAAAGGGAGAAGGGAAGGGAGAAAGGGAGGAAAGGAAATTTGAAACTCAAAATCTTAAAAAATGAATGTTGAAAGCTATCTTGACATGTAATTGGAAAAATAAAATACTATTGAATAAAAAAACCAAACAGAAGGCCCCGTCATTAAAGTGAAAGAGGGCTACCTCTTTGGGGACTTTAAAGGAAAGTTGCCCATAAGATCCCAAAAATAAAACAAAGGAATTTCTTCCTCTAACAAGTCAGTAAAAACTTTTACACCTGAAATTTTTTTTGTTTTTTTGTATCTATTTTCATTCCCTTTGGGCCTATGTTCAATCTGCATTTTTGAAGCATTGGGTATAGATGTTTTCAAGTCACTGTCTTCTGCGTTTGTATGTTGAGCTTTTCTGTCACCATAGTAGCTTTTTATGGTCAAGTTTGCGGGGAGGGATTGTCCATTGTTCATTTGCCAGCCTATTCCCTGAATTTGGACTTTATATTAAAGTTGGGTTCTGTTAACCTCAGCTCAGGGGGAAGGATGTAGAATGACTGGACTGAGCTTCAGTCTTTTATGTCTCTCCAATGCTTTCACAGCTAGGTCTGGGTACCTGTAAGTTTTCAATATCTTCAAAGTGTTGTGATTCAGGGAAAGATCTGGTCATAGCCTTCCTAATATGTACTATGGTCCTTGTCTAGGCAGGGTCCTTGATACTTCATGACCATAACTACTCAACTCTGCCCTGCAAAGGTGACACAGAACTGGGTAACAGGCAAGTGAGCTGCCAAATGGTATCCAAGTGGGCACTTGGTGTTTGCACAAGGATCTCTTGGAATTTCTTTCTTTCCCCTTACCATCCTTATATAATAGATGCCACCACCACTGCCTACAAAGCTCAAAGCTGGGTCCACTTCTGCCACATCACCATCCTGGCCATTCCCTATGCCTGCATCTACAGGCTATATTAGGTTGGAAAAATGACTCACTCTGGCTTTTTGTTGATTATACTGATAAGAATTTGGTTTGACACAACTTTTGAGGTTACTTAGATGTATGTATTGAAAGAGAACAAAATAAAAATATTCATTTCACTCAGCCATTTTGTCTCTCACTCCCTGAAATACAATTGTTGAGGAAAGTAATCCATGATACTCTAGCTTGCTAACTCATATGCTGATGAATCATGGTCAGTTAGTTTAATTAGAATGCCTTCTATCTCTTAATTAGTCCAGACAAAATACTTATATTGATTTGCCTTGCGATGAAATAAGTCCTTATTGCCAATTTAGCGTCCTTTTCTCTTGGATATTATGTCTTTCTTAACCCAAATTTCTTTTTTTTATTACACCTTTTTATTTGTGTAACATATGTATGGGTAGTTCCCCAGCATTGATCTTTACAAAGCTTTCCATTACAAATTTTACCCCCAGTCCCTTCCCCTCCCCTAGATGGCAGGAAGTCCACTACATGTTAATAACGTTGAAATGCTTAAGAAGTTATGCAAGAAACGTCCTATCTACAAGAAAAAAAAAGGATCAGAGAAAGGCAACACAATGCAAGCAAACATCAATAGAGATCATGAAAATGTTACATTGTGGTCCATATTTCATTTCCCTCTCCCTGGGTGTATATGGTTTTCTTCAGTGAACAATTGGAACTGGTTTGAGACAATTCTTTGTTGCAGAGAGCCATGTCCATCAGAATTGATCATCATGTAATACTGTTGTTGCTGTGTATGATGATCTCCTGGTTCTGCTCGTTTCACTCATCATCAGTTCATGCAAGTCCCTCCAGGCCTCTCTGAAATCGTCCTGCTGGTTGTTTCTTATAGAACAATAATATTCCATAATATTTATATACCATAATTTATTCAGCCACTCTCCAATTGATGGGCATCCCTTCAGTTTCCAGATTCTAGCCACTACAAAAAGGGCTGCCACAAACATTCTTGCACAGGTGGGTCCCTTTCCCTCCTCTAAAATCTCTTTGGGATACAGGCTCAGTAGAAATACTGCTGGGTCAAAGGGTATGCACAATTTGACAACTTTTTGAGCATAGCTCCAAATTGCTCTCCAGAATGGTTGGATCCGTTCACAGTTCCACCAACAATGTATCAGTGTCCCAGTTTTCCCACATCCCCTCCAACATTCATCATTATCTTTTCCTGTCATTTTAGCCAATCTGACAGGTGTGTAGTGGTACCTCAGAGTTGTCTTAATTTGCATTTCTCTGATCAATAGTGATTTGGAGCAACTTTTCATATGACTAGAGATGGTTTTAATTTCATCAACTGAAAATTGTCTGTTCATATCCCTTGACCACTTATCTATTGAAGAGTGGCTTGAATTCTTATATATATGAGACAATTCTCTATATATTTTAGAAATGAGGCCTTTATCAGAACCATTAAATGTAAAGATGATTTCCCAATTTGATGCTTCCCTCCTAATCTTGTCTGCATTTGTTTTGTTTGTACAGAAACTTTTTAATTTAATATAATCAAAATTATCCATCTGGTGTTCAATTAGGAGTTCCAGGTCTTCTTTGGACATAAATTTATTCCATCTCCACAGGTCTGAGAGATAAACTATATTATGTTCCTCTAACTTGCTTACAAAGTCCCTCTTTATATCTAGATCATGAACCCATTTAGATCTTATCTTGGTATGTGGTGTTAAGTATGGGTCAAGCCCTAATTTCTTCCACACTAGTCTCCAATTTTCCCAGCAGTTTTTGCCGAATAGTGAGTATTTATCCCAAAAGCTGGGGTCTTTGGGTTTATCAAATACTAGATTGTTAAGGTTATTGCCTAGATAGTCCTGATATCCTATCCTGTGCCACTGATCTACTGCTCTGTTTCTTAGCCAGTACCAAACGGTTTTGATGACCGCTGCCTTATAATATAGTTTTAGATCTGGTACAGCAAGGCCACCTTCATCTGCCTTTTTTTTCATTAATCGCCTTGAAATGTTCTTCCGAATGAACTTTGCTACTATTTTTTCTAGATCTGTAAAATAATTTCTTGGGAGTTTGATTGGTATGGCACTAAATAAGTACATTAGTTTGGGTAGTATTGCCATTTTTATTATGTTCGCTCTGCCTACCCATGAGCACTTAATATTTTCCCAATTGATTAGGTCTGATTTTATTTGTGTGGAAAGTGTTTTGTAATTTAGTTCGTATAGTTTCCGACTTTTCCTTGGCAGATAGATTCCCAAATATTTTATCCTATCATCTGCTATTTGGAATGGAATTTTTTTTGTATCTCTTGCTGCTGAACTTTGTTGGTAATATATAAAATGCTAATGAT
The DNA here is from genome assembly GCA_023553655.1 of Myrmecobius fasciatus. NCBI lineage: Eukaryota > Metazoa > Chordata > Mammalia > Dasyuromorphia > Myrmecobiidae > Myrmecobius > Myrmecobius fasciatus. The sequence continues at coordinate 313,186 of JAJPUD010002170.1, read as the reverse complement.
TTATGTGGATTAATTTAGAATCCTGCCACTTTGCTGAAGTTGTGAATTGTTTCTAGTAGTTTTTTAGTTGAGTCTCTAGGGTTCTCTAAGTATACCATCATGTCATCTGCAAAGAGTGATAATTTGGTTTCTTCATTACCTACTCTGATTCCTTTTATCTCTTTTTCTTCTCTTATTGCTAAAGCTAACATTTCTAATACAATATTAAATAGTAATGGTGACAGTGGGCAGCCTTGTTTCACTCCTGATCTTATTGGGAATGGTTTTAGTTTGTCTCCATTACATATGATGCTTGCTGATGGTTTTAAATAGATGGTACTGATCATTTTAAGGAAAAGCCCATTTATTCGTATACTCTCTAGTGTTTTTAATAGGAAAGGGTTTTGGATTTTATCAAAGGCTTTTTCTGCATCTATTGAGATAATCATATGCTTTTTGTTAGTTTGGTTATTAATATAATTAATTATGCTGATAGTTTTCCTAATATTGAACCAGCCCTGCATCCCTGGTATAAATCCTACTTGGTCATAGTGTACTATTCTGGGGATGACTTTCTGTAATCTCATTGCTAATATCTTATTTAAAATTTTTGCATCAATATTCATTAGCGAAATTGGTCTATAGTTTTCTTTCTCTGTTTTCACCCTACCTGGTTTAGCTATCAGTACCATATCGGTCTCGTAGAAGGATTCTGGCAGTATACCTTCTGTCCCTATTTTCTCAAAGAGTTTGTGTAGTATTGGAATTCATTGTTCTTTGAATGCTTGGTACAATTCACATGTAAATCCATCTGGCACTGGAGATTTTTTCTTAGGGAGTTGGTTAATAGCTTGTTCTATTTCTTTTTCTGATATGGGGCTATTTAAATAATTTATATCTTCTTCTGTTAACCTGGGCAATCTATATTTTTGTAGATATTCCTCCATTTCATTTAGATTATCAAACTTACTGGCATAAAGTTGGGCAAAGTAACTCCTAATTATTGCTCTAATTTCCTCTTCATTGGAGGAAAGTTCTCCCTTATCATTCTTGAGACTAACAATTTGATTTTCCTCTTTCCTTTTTCTTATCAAATTAATTAAAGACTTATCTATTTTGTTAGTTTTTTCATAGAACCAACTCTTAGTTTTATTTATTAATTCAATAGTTTTCTTATTTTCAATTTTATTAATTTCTCCTTTTACTTTTAGAATTTCCAATTTGGTATTTAATTGAGGGTTTTTAATTTGTTCTTTTTCTAGTTTTTTTAATAATAAGCCCAATTTGTTGATCTTTTCTTTCTCTATTTTATGCAAGTAAGCATCTAGAGATATAAAATTGCCCCTTATAACCGCTTTAGCCGTATCCCACAAATTTTGGTATGTTGTCTCCTTATTGTCATTCTCCTGGATGAAATTATTGATTGTGTCTATGATTTGCTCTTTCACCCATTCATTCTTCAGGATTAGATTATTTAATTTCCAATTAACTTTTGGGTTATTTTCTCCTGGCCTTATATTGCATGTGATTTTTATTGCATCATGATCTGAAAAGGATGCATTTACTATTTCTGCCTTTCTGGATTTGATTTTGAGGTTTTTATGCCCTAACACATGGTCAATTTTTGTATAGGTTCCATGGACTGCTGAGAAAAAAGTAAACTCCCTACTGTCTCCGTTCAACTTTCTCCATAGATCTATCATACCTAAATTTTCTAACAATTGGGTTTATCTCCTAGTTTCTTTCTTGTTTATTTTGTAGTTTGATTTATCTAATTCTGAGAGAGCAAGGTTGAGATCCCCCACTAGTATCGTTTGGCTGTCTATTTCTTCTTGCATCTCTCTTAATTTCTCCCCTAGGAATTTGTGTGCTATTGCACTTGGTGCATATATATTTAGTATAGATATTGCTACATTATCTATGGTACCCTTTAATAAAATATAGTTTCCTTCCTTATCTCTTTTGATTAGATCTATCTTGGCTTTTACTTGATCTGAGATAAGGATTGCTACCCCTGCTTTTTTTTGTTCACCTGAAGCATAATATTTTCTGCTCCAGCCGTTTACCTTCATCCTATATGTGTCACTATGTTTTAGATGTGTTTCTTGTAGACAACATATTGTGGGATTCTGGTTTTTAATCCAGTCTGATATCCGCTTCCGCTTTATGGGAGAGTTCATCCCATTCACATTCACAGTTAGAATAACTAATTCTTTATTTCCTGCCATCTTATTTACCCAAACTATGTTTTCCCCTTTGCTTTCCCCTTTCTCCCTTCCCCCCTCCTCAGTACTTTGCTTTTGATGACCCCCTCCCCCAAACAATACTCCACCCTTTAGATCCCCCCCTGTTTTTACTCCTTTCCCCTGATTCTTCTATTTTCCCTTCTATTAGTTTGTCCCTTACTTTTCCTCCTTTCCCTCCCACTTCCCTCTAGCAACAGACAAGTTTCTATGTGAAATCAAATGTCTGATATACACTTTTAGAGCCCAACCTGATGAGAGTAGGATTCACACAATGCTCATCTCCCTCCCCTCTTTCTCTCAATTATATTAGGTTTTCTTTGCTTCTTCAAGTGATTTTACCTTGTTTTACCTCCTTTTTTTAGATCTTATTTTACCACTTTTTCCCTCTTTTCCCCAGTATGACAACTTTTTCCCCTGTAGTTCTCTTTTTCATATTATCAAAGTAAAATCTACTTAATTATACCCCCAAACTTTGAGTATCCCCCTAGTAAAAATAAAGTTTTCAAGAGTCCTTTCCTTTTTACCTTTTTATGCATCTCTTGAGTTCTGTGTTTGGGTGTCGAATTTTTTGTTCAGATCCGGTCTTTTCATTAGAAATAGGTGAAATTCACCTATATCATTGAATGACCATCTTCTTCCCTGAAGGATAATGCTCATTCTAGCTGGATAGGTTATTCTTAGTTGTAATCCAAGTTCCTTTGCCCTTCGGAATATCTGGTTCCAGGCCCTTCAATCCTTCAGTGTGGAGGCTGACAGATCCTGTGTGATTCTAATTATTGATCCTCGGTATTTGAATTGTTTCTTTCTAGCTGCTAGCAGAATATGTTCCTTGGTGCTATAGTCCTGAAATTTAGCCACGATATTCCCTGGGGTCTTAATTTTGGGGTCTCTTTCAGGAGGTGATCGGTGAATTCTTTCAATGGTGATTTTGCCCTTTGATTCTACAATCTCTGGGCAGTTTTCTTTCAGGATTTCCTGGAAGATAGTGTTTAGATTCTTTTTTTCATCATGGCTTTCAGGAAGTCCAATAATCCTTAGATTGTCTCTCCTAGATCTATTTTCCAAGTCAGTTGTTTTTCCTAGGAGATATTTCATATTTTCTTCTAATTTTTCATTTTTTTTGTTTTTGTTTGACTGATTCTTTAAGTCTTATTGAGTCATTCATTTGCATTTGTTCAATTCTTATTTTTAAAGTGTTGTTTTCTTCAATTACCTTTTTAAGCTCCTTTTGTAACTGGCCAATTTGTTCATTGCACTCTTTTTCTACTTCATTAATTTTATTTTTCAATAAATTGGTGTCTTTTTCATATCTCTTTTGCAGGGCATCATATCCTTCTTGCACTGATTTCAGTTTATTTTCCCATTTATCCTCCAGCTCTCTTTTGAGGTTCTTTATGCAATCTTCCAGAAAGGCCTTTTGAAAAAGGGACCAGTGATGGTCCTTGCTGATTTTCTCTGGATTTTTGTCTAAAGGAACTTCTGGATCTGGGGTGATCATCTCTTCTTTTTCTTTATAAAAGCTGTCTATGGTGAGAGCTCTCTTTTGCTTCTTCATCATTTTTTTTAGACAGTGTGGATATCTCTTTAAGGTAGGGAAAAAAAAACAGCGGCTGCAAAAAGTTTTGCCCTGGGGCACTTCGGCGAGTTGACTTAAGGTGCTGGGCTGTTGAGGTGGGGGCTAGGACTAAGTCCGAATTACTCCTTAAACAAGGCAAGTCTGCCAGAACACCTGCCCCCAATCAGAGCAGGGTGTCCCAATGCCTCAGATTAACTCCAGGTGTTTGGAATTTGGAGTTTGGAATTTCTGCCACACTGAGCTGAGTCCCATCCTCACTTCCGGCCTATGCAGGAGTAGTCTATTTATCTCTCTGTCCCAATCCGACTAACCTGATATGAAGTTATCCAGAGAGCAGTGTCCAAATATTTCTGAGTTCGTTGACTTGAAGATCAGTTCAGAGGCTTATTTTATTGTTGATTTGAGAGAAGATCGGAGGAGAGGCAGAAAGTCACCTTTTGCTCCGCCATCTTGGCTCCGCCCCACAAAACCCAAATTTCAATGAATATTAAAGACAAAAATTCAATCAGTGATCTCCATTCCAATGTGAATGATGCCAGAGCTGGGGAAAAAAACTTCAGGTACATTAAGGCAGGCTGCCTCTGACCTCCTGATTTAAAGAGTATAGTACCAGGGATCTGCTTGCTTGCTTAGGACTGAGATATTCCAATGACTGGAGCTGAACCAAAAAAATGTAACTAGGATGGGATCCAAAGGAGGTTTAAGATAAAGGAAAGGGAAAAGAGAGAAAGGAGAGAGAAGGGATAGAAAGGAGAAAAGATGTAATGAGAAAGGAGATGGGGAAAGGAGGAAAAAGGGAATTAGGAGAGAGGAAGAGGAGAGATATGGCAGATAGATGAGAGATACGGAGAGAAAAGGAAGAGAGGGGCTGAAAGGAAAAGAAAGGAGATAGAAGACAGGAGAGAAGGGAGAGAAACATTTAAATTTCAAATAAGTTTAGAGCTAGAATATATTAAAATAGATTTGGCTGTTATTCAAATGGATAGTTTCCCAGACAGGTGATCCTAAATTACACAATTTAACTACTTAAAAAAGAAAAATGGAAAAGAAAAGTAAAGCATCCTGGCAGACCATAATGAAATGTGCTTTTCCTCTCTGAAGGAGCTTGAGCATGACCCAAAGGGGTCATGGCTCCTCAGAGGAAAGAGGAGAGAAATTTATCCTGCAAACTCTCATGCTGGGAGGAGAATTTTATTCCTTGGCATTGTTAAAAGGGACTTCATAAATCAGTAATTTGTATGTTGTTAAGGAGCACTAAATGAGTCTGAGGAGAGGAAAAAGAAGAAAAACTTTTTTACTCACTAAAAAGACAATGTTCACTCCCCTTACATTTGTTCCTTTCCTATACCATCACAGTTAAAGGACTTAAGGTGCGACTTTGTTTTTCATTAGTAATATCTATGATATTAAAATAAGAAATGAGTTTACATTTTTGTAAGCTTAATTGAAAACAAGTGTATTGAAACTAAAGCTAAGAGACTTTAGTACTTTGATAAAAACCTATATTTGATTCTAGAATGAGAAAAAAAATTCTTGATCCCTGCCTGAGTTTTGTGATCTAAAGAACATTCTAAACTATGGTTGCCCAATAAGAAAGAGCAAACAAAATAAATAGCAACATTGAATTTGGGTAATCCTCCAGAATATCTATGGATTCCCTGAGCAAAAACTGGGAGATAGTTAAAGGCCTTCAAAACCCAGAATCACCTGTAGGTTTCAGAAGAATCTTTACTAAAGGCACTAAAGATAAAGACACTTGAAGATACATTTAAAAAGTAAAGATTTAACTTGGAGAAGAGGTAAAGATTGACTATGCAAGTTTCTTTTAAAAAGGAGATTTTCCACTATGCGCAAAGGGCCATAAAACTGCATTCCCTTTGATCCAGCAGTGTTACTACTGAATCTGTGTCCCAACGGGATCATAAAAGAGAGAAAAGGACCTACATGTGCAAAAATATTTGTAGCATCTCTTTTTGTGGTGGCAAGGAATTGGATCTTGAGTGGCTGCCCATCAGTCGGGGAATGGCTGAATAAGTTATGGTATATGAATGGCATGGAATATTATTGTTCTATAAGAAATGATGAGTAGGCTGATTTTAGAAAAGCCTGGAAAGACTTACATGAACTTATGCTGAATGAAGACCCGAACCAGTAGAACATTGTACAAAGTAACAGCAAGATTATGTGATGATCAACTATGATCGACTCAGCTCTTTTCAGCAGTACAGCAACCTGAGTCAATTTTAATAGACTTACGATAGAAAATGCCATCTGCATCTAGAGAGAGAACTATGGAGACTGATTGCAGATCTAAGCACAATATTTTCATCTTTTTTGTTTGTTTTTTCCCCTCACCTCTACAACATAATGAGGTATCAGAGGAAGTCTTTAGTAGAGGCACTAAAGTACATACTCAATAAATATTTGCCCCAATGACATTTGAGTGGGAACCAGGAGGTCACAAAAAATGGCATATAATCAAAGTGAAAACCTTCCTGCTTAATAATTTCTGTCTGTCTCACAGAAAAATCCCATCTTGTAGCAATGAATAGTGTCACCAGCATGGCGTATGCTGCTTAGGATCCAAGAAGGTGAAGGTTTCTGGTTCCTCATTATGATATAGCACTTCCTACATTTTTCATAATTACCTACCAACCAGATCTTATATAAAATTCAAAGTCATACAATTTTCAGAGGAAGAAATTGAAACTATTTCTGGTCACATGAAAAGGTGCTCCAAGTCACTATTGATCAGAGAAATGCAAATTAAGACAACTCTGAGATACCACTACACACCTGTCAGATTGGCTAAAATGACAGGAAATGAGAATGATAACTGTTGGAGGGGATGTGGGAAAACTGGGACACTGATACATTGTTGGTGGAACTGTGAACGGATCCAACCATTCTGGAGAGCAATTTGGAGCTATGCTCAAAAAGTTATCAAACTGTGCATACCCTTTGACCCAGCAGTGTTTCTACTGGGCCTATATCCCAAAGAGATTTTAAAGGAGGGAAAGGGACCCACATGTGCAAAAATGTTTGTGGCAGCCCTTTTTGTAGTGGCAAGAAACTAGAAATTGAAAAGATGCCCATCAATTGGAGAATGGCTGAATAAATTATGGTATATGAATGTTATGGAATATTATTGCTCTGTAAGAAACGACCAGCAGGAGGATTTCAGAGAGGCCTGAAGAGACTTGCATGGACTGATGCTGAGTGAAATCAGCAGAACCAGGAGAACATTATACACAGCAACAAGACTATATGATGATCAATTTTGATGGACATGGTTCTCTTCAACAATGATGTGATTCAAACCAGTTGTTCTGCGATGAAGATAGTCATATACATCCAGAGAGAGGCCTGTGGGAACTGAGAGTGAACCACAACACAGCATTTTAACGCTTTCTGTGAATATTTCCATGCATTTTGTTTTCCTTCTTAGGTTGTTTTTTTCTTCTTCTCTTTCTAGATCTGATGTTTCTTGTGCAGTAAGATAACTGTATAGATATGTATACATGTATTGTATTTGTCATATAATTTATCCTATTTAGCATGTATTAGATTACCTGTCATCTAGGGGTGGGGGGTTGGGGGAAGGAGGGGAAAAGCTTGGGGAAAAAAGTTTTTGCAAAGGTCAATGTTGAAAGGTCACTCTTATGTTTTGTAAATAAAAAGCTTTATATAAAAAAAATTCAAAGTCATATTATAATACAACTCTAATGTATACATCTCATTGCTTGGCATAGTTATCATACCATAGCATTGTGAGTAGAATATTTGGTGGCATTTCATTAAATTGAATATATAAGTGAGAAGATTGAGATTTAACAGTATACATTTAATTGAACTAATATCTTCCACAAGTCCATGTCATCACAGGCTTCTCAATAAGTCATGTTCTTTGTCTATGTTCCCACCTTTCAGAATAAATCTATAACACTTAAATCTGTCTCATTCCTAGCTCTCACTTGGCTTTTGATATCCTTGTAAACCCAAGCTACTAAGATACCAAACATATCAAGTATCTCATACTGTGAAAACAGGAAAAATATCCTGCCCCTTTTAGAAAAAGAAAGCATTTTAAATTATTTTAGCCCTAAGCCTTTGAAACAATATGAAAGAGAAACACTTTTCAGTCTTTCTGGATTCTGAAACATTGTCCTGCCCTTTTCTCTTTGATCAGCTCAGGATATACTTTTCTGATGAAATAATGAGAGTGGTAACCAGACAAGGACAAAACCAAAAGGCTCTTGATGGAATAAGCCTAAGAGGAGTAACCTCTTCCCCAATGGCCTGAAGAGATGAGAATAATGATAGACCTAATAAAATGAAAAAAAATCTTATTGATTACTAATTCATATATAGGGTTTTATCATAGTAGACCAGTGTAAGTTAAAATGCAGAAATTGAGGGACTGAGTGGTTTTAAGAAAATGACTCTCCAAAATTAAGTGTCTATTGCTCTGATCTGATGAGTCAAATGTTAACTTTGAGTTTGTAATAATAACCCAAAGAGGATAATAATGCTTGGGTGAGAAGAAAATAATTTTTAAAATTGCTCCTGATAGACTTGTATCTATAATGCAAAGTATATTATTAATATTTTTTTCTTAGACACATACACAAATAGCAATATTAAAACTATGTAAGCAAAAAACTGACTAGATTTCTTTCTTAAGGACCATGCTTTAAACTAAAACCAATCTGATTCTCATTGGCCACTATTAGGTCATAGGTCAAGTCCCATTGAAAGTAAATAGCAGTCATTTCTGCTCTGACCAGAAATCCTGAGGGTCTTCCCATTCCAGATTCATTTATTTATTTAGATTTTTTTGGATTAGGTGAAAGAGGAAATTCTTTGCCTCAATTGCAACATAGCCTTAATCACTGAATGAATGTGGCCTCAGTCAAACTGAGACCTTTTGAAGACCTTAGCTTAAAAAGGCCAAGGTCTCCCATTGCATCCAGGGCCATCTCCACTCATCTTGATCTATATCTTGCCACTGGACACATATGCCTCTTGAGGGGAAAGTTAGGCAGGTGACCCTGCACATCTCTCTTTCTTCCTTCCTTCCTTCCTTCTTTCCTTTCTTTCTTTTTTTGCTGAGGCAATTGCGGTTAAGTGACTTGCCCAGGGTCACACAGCCAGGACGTGTTAAGGGTCTGAGACCGGATTTGAACTTAGGCCCTCCTGACTTTAGGGCTGGTGCTCTATCCACTGTGTCACCCAGACACATCTCTCTCTCACTTAAATCCAATTCACTTGCATGCCACGGCATCATTCCCCTGATGTCATGGTTCTCTTCAAGAAAAAGGACAACTAAGAAAACATACTTATCTTCAAGAAAGGATGTATATGGACAACCTTAGAGTCAAAGGTCTCCCAGAAGAAAACAAGAAAACAAAAAAAAAACAAACAAAAAAAAAAGAAAACAAGAAAACAAAAAAATTTAACACCAAACACGAAATATCAATGACAAGAATTCATAGATCATCTCGAGAAAAAGAGAACACAAAATTGCAAACTCCAACAGACATAGTGGTTAAATTTGATCATTTGATTCAAAAATAAGTTCTTTAAGGCACCAGAAGAAAGACTTTCACAAAGAAAAGAAAATTTGAACAACACAAGGCTATTCAGCACTCACGAGAAAATGTAGAAGGGAATGGAGTAATGTGTTCCAAAGAATAGAGTTCAGGATGCAGCCCAGGGTGCTGAATATGTGAACTTAACCATAAATGAAAAAGAATTGATGCTCATTAACAAAAATGTCTTTGAAATACTCTTGATTAAAAAAAACTATACTTGAAGAGATTATTTACTTCTTAAACACTCCCCACAGTGAGTGAACAAATGTAACAACCAAAGAGAGCCACCACAACAAAATAATAGTAATGAAAACAATAATTGAATTTTGTTGTTTTTCCTACAAGTACACATTGAGAGAGGGAAAAGGTCAGAATTCAAGTGGTAGTAACAGTAAAGAGATACAGAGACAGTCGAAGATAACATATAAATGTATAGTTGTGTGACCCTGGGCATGTCACTTAACCCTATTTGTTTCAGGGACTTTATCTATAAAATGAGCTGGAGAAGGAGATGGCCAGCCACTCCAGTATCTATGCCAAGAAAGCCCCATAGGGGGTCATAAAGATTTGGACATGACTGAAAAGAATAAACAAAAATGCAAAATATATATACAAAACCTATATCAAACTGCTTGCCTTCTTAATGAAGGGAAAGGAAAAAGAAAATTTAAAACTCGAATTTTTTTAAAAAGGCTAAAATTATTTTACATGTAATTGAGGGGGAATAAAATATTAAATTTAGAAAAGTATATACATGCCCCCCCCCCAAAATTAAAAGGTTATGAGGTGAGGAAAAACACAAATAACTGTGAGTTTGAGCACTGATCTAGTGACAGATTCTGAGTTTATGTTCAAGGCCAGGCTTGTTGAATGTATAGAAGTTAATAACATGTTGGTTACTAACAAAAGATTCTCTCAATGATTCATAAACTCCATCTCCTAAAACATGCCAACCCCATAATATGTATTGAGGGAGGGAAAAGACACAAGTGAAATTTTTCGTCTCTGACATAGACAGTAAAGTAATCTAGCATTGGCAAATATACCTATAACTTATGTATTTACCTATTTATCTATCCATACTTTGTATGCATATCATGAATATACAGTTTATCCACTAATACATAAAGTGTTTCTATGAATGAAAAATTATCCTACAGGCTTTTGCTAGGATGCTTTCCAAATCTAATGTCCATTTTACAGTTCTGAATCTCTATGTTGAGAGTAGAATTTCATAGGTGTTAATTGCTTTCAATTTATCTTTCCCATTGAGCTTTTATTTTAAGATTTGCAATAAGTCTCTTAAGATATTCAGCCACAGCTTTCTCCAAGATAGCTTTATCCTCAAGGGGTCTTGCCTGTAGGAAAACAAAGTAATTGTAAGTATTACATAATTCCAATCTGCTTTCCAAAATGGATGGGCAAATTCATAGCTCCATCAATAGTACATTAGTGTGGATATCTCTCCAACACAAACTATTCCCAGTTTTTGTCATTATTTCTAATTTTGGAGGTGGTGAGAAGAAACCACAGAGCTGTTTTGACTTGCATTTCTATTGTTAGTGATTTGGAATAATAGTTTATATGTTAATTAATGGCTATCATTTGTTCTTTTGAAAAGTGTTCATATTCTTGTCTATTAGAGAATGGTTTTCAGTTATATTTCTGTTAATTACCTATACATCTTTGCCATCAAACCATTCGATTTTTCCACCAGTAAACCAATTTCTTTCTAATTCTAGTTGTGTGAAGTAACCATGTGGCAGAGTCAAGATTCAAGTGCAACTCCCTTGGACCCACATTTAGTGTTTTCTACCACATCACACCTTTCTAAATCAACGGCAATTGAACTATAAGCAGAATAAATATTAAGAACAGGGTCAGGCAAAGAAAAGTTAGGTAAGAAGTCTAAATAAAGAACAATGGATATCCTATAATTAATACAGAATTAAATTATAGAACTTCACAATTTGTTATGTTGTTATGCTTTTTATCTGCTATTGTTACTTTTGCATTCTTCCCTTTCTTTGTCTCTCTGTAATATTCCAAATTGAATTATAAGAACAATTATAATTAAAAAATTATAAGAAAGTTTTGGCATTGAAAAATACTTAAGATTTACAAGTATCTTTTATCAAGAAACAGGGGAAAGAAGAGGGGATATAGGAAATCATCATCATCTTTTTCTGAAGAAGGCTTGAGATTCTAGAAATCAGTCAGACAATCCATAAATATTTATTAAGCACCTACCATATGCCAGGTACTGTGCTAAATTCTGAAGAAACAGCAAAAAATTCCCTATCTTGAGGGACTCACAATTGAATTAGAGAGACAACATGGAAATAAACATACAAACAAGCCATATAACAGGATAAATGGAAAATAATTAAAAGAGGAAAAGTACCAGAATTTAAAAGGGTGGGGAAAGACTTCCTATAGAATATGGAATTTTCATTGGAATTTGAAGGAAGCCAGGAAGGTCAGTAGCTAGAGCAGAATAATGTTCCAGGCATAGGGGACAATCAGAGAAGATGCCCAGAACCAAGAGATGGAGTTTCTTGTTTGTAGAACAAAAAGGAGGTCAATACTACTGGATCAAAAAACTCAATTGTAGATATGTCTTATGACAAAAGGAAAGTCCAAGACTGAAAAGATCAATTTTGCAAAGGAATCTAGAATGTAAAATGTATGAACCAAAGGAAGCTGAATGTGTTTAAACAGGAGATGAAGATTAAACATTGACATAATGGGTATAAAAAACTTAAATGAATGGGAATGGAAGAATATAATTCAGGTGATCATCACACATCCTACTGTAGGCAAGAATCCCTTAGAAGAAATGGAGTAGCTCTCATAGTAAATAACAGGGGGAGAAAAGTAGCACTAGGTCATAATCTCAATAATGAGAGAATAATTTTTATTCAAATCCAAGGCAAAACATTCAACAACTCAGTAATAAAAGTCTACACTGCAACCACTGATGCTAAAAAGGACAAAGTTAATCAGTTCTATGAAGACCTAAAATATTTCTAAAAATAACAGCAAAAAGATGTCTGATTCATCATAGGGGATAGAAATGTTAAACTAGGAAATCAAAAAATAATTGAAATAACAGACAAGTTTGGCCTTAAGGCACAAAATGAAGCAGAACAGAGACTAATAGTTTTGTCAAGATAACTTGCTGGTCATATCAAACACCCTTTTCCAACAACCCAAAAGGCAACTCGACCCATGGACATCACCAGATTCTCAATATTAAAATCAGATTGATTATATATTTTGCAATCAAAGATAAAAGAAAACTTCTATACATTTTGTTAAAACAAGACTTGGAGCTCACTGGGAGTCATATCATGAGCTTCTTATTGAAAAAATACAGAATTAAATTGAAGAAAATGACTAAAGTCATCAGAACATATAGGTATGACCTAAATAACATCCTTTATTAATATGAAGCGGAGGTGATGAAAGATTTCAGGGATTATATCTGGTAGATAGAGTGACCAAACTATGGACTTGTGCAAGAGGCAGCAAAAAATATTCTAAATAAAAAGAAGAGCAAAAAAGTGTAGCTGACTGATGAGGGTTTGCAAGGAACTGAGGGAAAAAGGAAAGAGAAAGAAAAAAGGGAAAGACATCAAAATGAATGCAATATTCAGACAACAGCAAGGTGAGATAAAGATTTCATAAAAGAGAAATGTAAAAAAATAGACAAAAATAACATAATGGAAAAGAAAAGTGATTTCTTCAAGCAAATTAGAGATATCAAGGGAAATTTTCATGCAATCATGGGCACAATAAAATACAAAAATGGTAGGGATTTAACAAAAAGTAGGAAAGATAAAAAAAGTGGCAAGAATATACAGAAGAACTACGCAAGAAAGTTTTTATCATCACTGATAAACACAATAGTTTCGTTACTGATTCAAAGCAAGACTCTGGAGAAAGAAGTCAAATGGACCTTAGGAAGTATTGCAAATAATGTTAGTCGAGGTGCTGAAATTCAAGCTGAGCTATTTAAAATCCTAAAATTTGATGCTGTTAAAATGTTGCCCTCAATATATCAGCAAATTTAGAAAACTCAACAGTGGCCCCTGGTTTGGAAAAGACCAGTTTGCATCCCAATCAAGGACAAAGCCAAAGAATGTACAAGTTATTGAACAATTCCACTCATTTCACAGACCAGCAAAGTTATACTTAAGATTCTGCAAGCTAGGTTTCATCAATATATGAACTGATAATTACCAGAGGAACAGGCTGGTCTTAGAAGAGTCACAGGAACTAGAAACCAAATGGTGAGCATTCCCTGGATTATGGAGTAAGTAAACAAGTTCCAGGAAAAAAAATCTACTTCCTCTTTCACTGATTATGCTGAAGTTTTTTTTTTTTTTTTTTGTGTGTGTGTGTGTGTGTGGATTACAAAAAAATGTGGCAAGTCCTCAAAGAGTTGGGAGTATCAAATCAACTTATGTGTATCAAGAAGTTTGGAAGAAGAGATATAAGTTAAATAAATAAGGTGACTGTACAATATGCAGAGGAAATCATTCCAGGCTGGACATTAAAGGTCAGAATTAAGATTGCCAAAAAAATCAATAATCTCAGATATGCAAGCAATACCACTCTGAAGGCAAAAAGTGAACAAAAATTAAGAAGCCTCTTTATGAGTTGAAAGGGGAGAGTATAAACCTAGAGTTTAATGTACAAAAAGAAAACTAAGATCATGGGAACTGGTCCCATCACTTCTGGGCAAATAGAGGGAGAAGAAATGGAAGTAATGTCAGATTTAATATTCTTGAGCTCAAATATCACTACAGCTGGTGAATGCATCCATGAAATTAAAAAAAAAGTTTGTTCCTTGGAAGGAAAGTTATGGCAAATATGGACAGCATACTAAAAAGCCAGAGACATCACTTTGTATACAAAGGTCTTTATACTCAAAGTTATCAAGGAAAAATGGCTCTTATTTTTAGAAATTTGTTTCAGTTCTATACTCAATATGTATTTGAGAAATGAGGCCTTTCTCAGAGAAAGTTGGAGTAAAATTTTTAACATTATTTCATTGAATATGATTCCTTTTGCCTGGAGAGACTTACATGAACTGATGCTGAGTGAAATGAGCAGAACCAGGAGATCATTATTCACGGCAACAACAGTACTATATGAGGATCAGTTCTAATGGACATCACTCTCTTCAACAATGAAATGCTTCAAACCAGTTCCAATTGTTCGGTGAAGAGAGCCATATACACCCAGAGAGAGGGATGTGAAATGTGGACCACATCATAACATCCTCATGCTCTCGATTGATGTTTGCTTACATTGTGTTTTCTTTATCTGATATCTTTCATGTAGATATGTTTTTTCTTGCACAACACTGATAGGTGTGAAGATATGTATTCATATATTTTATATGTCAAGTATTTTAACATAATTAACATGTAGTGGATATCCTGCCATCTAGGGGATGTGTGGGGAGTAGGGAGGGAAAATTTGTAACAGAAAGCTATGTAGAGGTTAATGTTGAAGAATTACCCATACATATGTTTTGCAAATAAAATGTTAAAAAAATTTTAAAATTAAAAATTAAAAAAATATGATTCCTTTTACCATAATGTAGTTTATCTGATCATCTCTTCTAAATGGGTCTATTTTTTCTTTTGCTTAGTGTGAAGTCATAATTGTCAGCCCAGCCTTTTTTACTTCAGCTGAAACATTAGCTTGTTCTCCAAATCTTTATTTTAACTCTGTGTGCTTCCTTATGTTTCAGTGTGTCTCTTATAAACAACATGATTTCTTATTCATTTTGCTATTCCTGTTTTATAAGTGAGCTCATCCCATTCACATTCACAGTTATAATTACTCTGTATTTCCCTCTATTC
>JAJPUD010002170.1:274445-297902 GCA_023553655.1 Myrmecobius fasciatus | reverse complement strand
TTTATTCCATTAAATATCCATTTTTTCCTGAAGTATTATGATCAGTTTTGCTGGGTAGATAATTCTTGGTTGTAATTCTAACTCTTTTGCCTTTCAGAATATTATATTCCAAACCCTTCAATTCTTAAAAGTAGGAGCTGCTAAATGTTGTGTGACCTCAACTACGGTCCCATGATATTTAAACAACTTCTTCCCAGCTGTTTAAAAGTATTTTTTTCTATGTTCTGGGAGCTCTGGAATTTAGCAATTATATTTCTGGTTTTTTCAGTAGAAATGATTAAAAATCTCTCACTTCACTGAAGCTCCATCTCCTCTACTGAAATATGATGCTGAATCTCACTGGGCTGTTAATTGTTGGTTGTAACCCCAGGTCCTTTGCCTTCCATAATATGGTATTCCAGGCCTCCAATCCTTTACTGTAGAAACTGTCAAAACATGGGTAATTCTGACCATTGTTCCCATAAAACAGAAGTCAATAGCAGAGTGGATTAAAAACAGAATAATATACTATGTTGTTTATTAGAAACACATTTGACACAGAGAAACAAGGCTAGAACAGAATTTATTGTGCTTCAGCTGAAGTAAAAGAAAAACAGGGGTAGCAATTTGGATTTCAGATAAAGCAAAAGTAAAAACAGATCTAAATAAAAGAGAAGGAATGAAAGTACATATTGATAAAGAGCACTGTAAACAATGAAATCATAAAGATATTAAATGTTTATACATGAAGTAGTAGAGCATCCAAATTCCTAGATAAGATATTAAGCCAGTTATAGGAAGAAATAGACAGCAAAACTATATTAGTGGGGGATCTCAACCTTTCCCTCTCAGAATCAGACAAATCTAACCACAAAATAAACAAGAAAGAAACTAGGAAAGTTAATAGGATCCTAGAAAACCTAGATATGATAGCCTTCTGGAGAAAAGTGAATAGGGACATAAAGGAATATACCTTTTTCTTGGTAGTACATGACACCTACACAAAAACTGACCATGTATTAGGGCATAAAAACCTCACAATCAAATGCAGAAAGACAGAAATCATAAAAATTATATTCAATAAAGGGGCAGGGAAAGATAGTTTAAAAAACCAATTGGAAATTAAATAATTTAATTCTAAAAAATGAGTGGGTCAAACAGCAAATCACAGAAACAATTTATAATTTCATCCAAGAGAATAACAATAATGAGACAACATACTAAAACATATGGGATGCAGCCAAAGAAGTTCTTAGGGGAAATTTTATCTCTAAATAGCTACATGAATAAAATATAGAACGAGGAACCAAATAATTAGGCATGCAACTTAAAAATCTAGAAAAAGAACAAATTGAAAACCCTCAATTAAATACCAAATTAGAAATTCTGAAACTCACATGAGAGATTAATGAAATTGAAACTAAGAAAACTACTGAACTAATTAATAAAACTAAGAATTGGTTTCATGAAAAAATCATCAAAACAGAAAACCAAAATCACCAGCATCAAAAATGAAAAGGGTGAATTTACCACTAATGAAAAAAGAATTAAAGCAATAATTAGGAACTGTATTGCCCAACTGTATGACAACAAATCCAACAAACAAAGATGTGATATCTGTTCAGTCAGAAACAGAAAAAGAACAGTCTCCCCTCTCCTTATTCCCATCTTGTCTCTATATAGGAAGATGTCTGCTCAGAAGATAATGTTGATTGTAACAACAATAATACATCTGTCAAGTCTGAGTGGCACCAGTTCCTCAAAGGATAGGCTTTTTAGGCTCTAGTCTCTCAAGAAGCTATGTTAATGGTCCTTATACCTTAGAACAAGCAAATCTGAGAGATTACTTCCCTGTCATTTTGGGAAAAATAAGTACAGCCTTCATGGCAACTGCCCTAGTACATACTACTCGTAGGATAAGACCCTTACTGGGGGCAACCTTCTCTCTTGACCTATTCACAGGTGTTTTAATGGCCAAAATTTTAATTTATAAACATAGCCAGATTCTAATTCCATCTTTACACTATTAAAAAGCAACAATAACATTGGAGTCATATTTTACATGCATCATATACATCTTAGTAAAACACTAGGATCACTTTTCAACAATTTTGTTTCAAGGCCTCCTGCCTTTCCCAAAGGTAGAGTAACGTAGTTGTACATGAGACACACATTTCCAGATATGGCGAATGTGTCCATTTATTTTGCTTAACTGTACTTCTTTATTAAAAGGGAGGCTTTTTGGGGAGGGAAGAGAGTGATTGAAAAATGACAGCAACATTTTAAAAAAGCACCAATAAAGCATCTTTTAATTAAAGCTGCAGGTCACTCAAAGTGCATTTGTGAGGTTCTTGGTATATTTACTATCAAAGAATTATTCAGGAGAGGCAACATAAAGAATGCTCTCAGAGAGATGTATGATGAGGAAAAAAATGAAGGACAATTGACATTTAGAGTGAAGAGTAAAGGAAAGGGTATCTGGGTGCTCTGTTAGCATCAAAATATCCTAGGATTAAGAATAAGGAGCTCAAGATGGCAGAGTGAAAACGTGACTGCGTCCTTCTCCGATCTTCTCTCAAATCAACAATAAAATAAGCCTCTGATCTGATCTTCAAGTCAACGACTCCAGAAATATTAGGACACTGCTTGCAGATATCTCTGAAAAACTTCATATCAGGTCTGTTTAACTCGGGTAGAGGGATAAACAGTTTATTTGGTGCAACCCAGAAATGAGGGTGGACTCAGCTCATCTGGCAGAAACTCCAAACTCCAAACGCCAAACACCTGGAGTTTATCTGAGGCATTCGGGACACTCTGCCCTGAATGGGGGCAGGTGTTCTGGCAGACTTGCCTTGTTTAAGGAGTAATTCGGACTTAGTCCTAGCCCCCACCGGCACAGCATCTTAAGTTAATTCACCGAACTGCCCCAGGGCAAACTGCCACAGCCGCTGCTTTTCTAGCCTTAAACAGACCTCCATGCTATCTAAAAAAATGAAGAAGCAAAAGAGAGTTCTCACCACAGACAGCTTCTATCGAGAAAAAGAAGGGCAGACCCCAGATCCTGAGGTTCATTTAGACAAAACTCAAGAGGAAGTCAGCAAGGACCATCACTGGTCCCCTTTTCAAAAGGCCTTTCTGGAAGATTGCATAAAGAATCTCAAAAAAGAGCTGGAGGATAAATGGGAAAATAAACTGAAATCAGTGCAAGAAGGATACAATTTCTTGCAAGAAGGATATAAGGCCCTGCAAAAGAGATATGAAAAAGACACCAATTTTTTGAAAAACAAAATTAGTGAAGTGGAAAAAGAGTGCAATGAACAAAAAATTCAATTGGCCAGTTACAAAAGGAGCTTAAAAAGGTAACTGAAGAAAACAACACTTTAAAAACAAGAATTCATGTCTCAAACCAGTTCCAATTGTTCACTGAAGAAAACCATATACACCCAGAGAGAGGGATATGAAATATGGACCACAAGGTAACATTTTCATGATCTCTATTGATGTTTGCTTGCATTGTGTTGCCTTTCTCTGGTTTTCTTTTTTTTTCTTGTAGATAGGATTTTTCTTGCACAACTTGGCAACTATTATTACATTATTAACATGTAGTGGACTTCCTGCCATCTAGGGGAGGGGAGGGGACTGGGGGTAAAAGTTGTAATGGAGAGCTTTGTAAAGATCAATGCTGGGGAACTACCCATACATATGTTATACAAATAAAAATCTTTAATAAAAAAATAAAATAAATGTAGGTTACCTCAGATAATTACTAGCTATGTGACCCTGAACAAGTCAGTTTATTATTTATATATTATATTAAATTATATTTAAAATTAAAATTAATTGTAAATAAATAAATTTTAGAAATTTAAATTTAAAAATTAAAAATTAATTAATTAAAATTTGAGTTGATGACAATCATAAATTAATTAAATTTAAAAATAAAGATTGAAAGGAAACTGGGAGTTCTAAGAGGCACCAATGAAAAGAGAGAGCATTCTATGCATAGGGGATATCCTATACAAAGGTATAGAGATAGGTATGATAGAAAAGCTGTGTATGGAGAATAGTATGAAGGCCAAGGTCACTGGACTAAAGTATATGAAGGGGAAAATGAATAAGGCTTTGTTTCAGGGACAAATTTGGGGGCATCAAAAACTATACACTTTCCTAAGGGTAATATGATCTACTCTTCTCTATTTGTTTAGTCATGGGCAAAGCTCATTATTCATTTGTATTACCTATTCAAGATATATATATTCACTGATGGAGAACATTATGAAATACCAAATGGATAGTTTTGATTACATTAAATTTAAAAGGTTTTGCACAAATAAAAACCAATGCAGTCAAAATTAGACAAGAAACAGAAAATTGGGGGAAACATTTTATATGAAAGTTTTCTGATAAAGGCCTCATTTCTAAAATATAGAGAGAACTGAGTCAAATTTATAAGAATCCAAGCCATTCCTCAATTGATAAATGGTCAAAGGTTATGATCAGGCAGTTTTCAGATGAAAAAAGTAAAACTATCTATAATCATAAGAAAAAAATGCTGTAAATCACTATTGATTAGAGAAATGTAAATCTAAGAAACTCTGAGGTATACCCCATTCCTATCAGATTGACTAATATGACAGAAAAGGAAAATGATAAATGTTGGAAAGGATGTGGGAAAATTGGAACACTAATACTTTATTGGTGGAATTGTGAAGTAACCAAACCATTATGGTAAGCACTTTGGAACTGTGACCAAAAGACTATCATACAGTGTATACCTTTGATCCAGCAATTTCATTTGTTATAGCTAAATATATGTTATATAATATATGTTTCATTTATGAAAGTAACAGAATACTATTGTGCTATAAGAAATAATGAGAAAGCAAATTTCAAATAAACCTAGAAAAACTTACATGAACAGATGCTGAATGAAGTAAAAAGAACCAGGAGAACACATCAACAGCAACATTGTATGGATGATCAACTTTGATAGACTTAGTTCTTCTCAGAAATACACTGATCTAAGACAATTCCAAAACACTCATGATGGAAGATGCTATCCATATCTGAAGAAAGAACTATAAAGTTTGAATGTAGATAGAAGCACACTATTATCACTTTTTTCTTTTTTCTTTCTTGTGGTTTTTCCCTTTTGCTCTTATTCTTCTTTCACAACATGACTAATGGGAAAATATTTAATGTGATTGTACATGTATAACGTGTATGAGATTGTTTGCCATTTTGGGGAAGGTAAGGGAGAGATGGAGAGAAAGATGGAAATCAAAATTTTATAAAAGTAAATGTGGAAAACTGTCTTTACATGTAATTGGAAAAAATAAAATAATATTAATTGAAGTGAAAGATTTATTCACTATAGCAAAATGTCCCTCATTGTTATAATATAGGTTATGTTGTGGGCACACATGCATGCATGTGACCCACATAGATTATAAGTCCACATAGATCTTTCTAGAGGTGGCTCAGAGTGAGATGTGAATATCTGTATCTCTAGAGTCTTTAACTATCTTTGGGAAATTGCAGTTCCTTTAATGTTCCCAAATTTGTCCCTGAAACAAAGCCTCATCCTTTCCTATTACTATCAAAGGTACCATCATCCTCCCAGTTACCCTATTTCAGTGTCATCCTCATCTCCTTACTCATCACACTTATCCAAACTAACTTATCTAGATTTATTTCTACCTTTACAATGTTTTTCATGCACGTCCCTTTATCTCCACCTATGCAGTTACCCCCTTGGCACAGGTCCTCAACACTTCACACCTGGACTATTGTAATAGCCTTCTAACTGGTCTGCTTGCCACAAGTCCCTTTCTACTCCAAGTCATCAAAATTATCTTCCTACAACCCAGGCATGATCATATTACTTCTTTGCTCAATGAGCTTCAATACTGTGCTTCCTATTATCATTAGGATCAAATATAAGTTCTTTTTCTTGTCATCTAACATTTCTTTGCCTCCGCCCACTCTACAATCCAGGTAAATTGGTGTTTCCATCACAGAAAACACTTTATCTCTCAACTTACTTTTCAATGACTGTCCTTCATGCCTAGAATACTTTCTCTCCCAGATTCCACCTCTTGGCTGCCCCCATTTCCTTCAATTCAAACCTCTTCTTCTGCATGCCATTTTTCCCTGTATCAACCCTGACCTCAATTCTAGCTTCTTCTCTCTGAGATTACTTTCCATTTCCATTATACTTTTCTCATATGTATATAATTATTTACATGTTGTTTCCCCCATTAAAATGTGAGATCCTTGAGGTCAGTGTTACTGTCTTTCTTTGTATACTAGCAGTGTCTGTCACATAGTAAAGAATGAATTAATGCTTGCTGTATCAGTGACTTTTAATACTACTAATATTCTTCCCAATGATGATGCACAAGCTGTAAATCATAGCACAATAGCAATAATATTAATGATGATAGTTTGTATATATGTATATCAACTTAACTTCTAGAAGAAACTTCATGTAGATTCTCTCATTTGATCCTCATAACTAGGTGTGAGAGTGGTTTGTTATCCACATTTCATGGGTGAAAAACTGACTTGTCCAGGGTCACATAGCTAGTAATTATCTGAGGTAACATTTTAAATCCAAGCTGTCCTGATTCCAAATCCGGAATTCTGTTCACCAAGTCATGCTGCTCTAGGCATCAAATACGATGGTCTCTGAGAAATAAAGTTGAAGATTACCCAAAAGACAGCAGTCTTTCAGTGGGTGTGAGCAGGCTGCAACATTTTATAAACAATGAATCATGTAGAAGTGGTTTTAAAGAATGTCATCAGCAAAATGCATCACATGAAAAAATATGGGTAGGTATGTAACAAGAGTGAGGAATAACCAGTTAACAATCTGCTTTTTCTACTGGCATCCACACAATGACAAGATCATAAGAACAAGGTCCTGAACATATTAAATTCTAAATCTAACTTACAAAATAGCATAGCTGAGTTACACCAAACTCACAGGCAAAGATAGGCCCTGATATATGTTGTTGGAAGGAAGAACCATACTGATATAATCAAAGATTCACTATAGTATTAAAATAAATTGGACTGACCTCAATGCAGGTAGGGGTAGCAGATAATGAAAATTTCAATCCACTAGTTTAAGACTCTGTTAACCTATTCACATATGAATATTTGCCTTGGGAACATTCTCCTCTGCTGGAAATTACTTTTATTATATTCATAAACATATTGCATGCCCTCAGTACAATAACTGAAACTCCTTGAGGATTATTTTTTTGGTGTATCCCCTACACTTAGCACAGTAACTACCACATAGTGGGTGCTTAATCAATGTTTTCTCAGCTACAAGGGCAGTTTTGCTCACTTTTCTCAGTATGAGATCTTTTACTTCTCAGATTGAAGGGACATCTATCATTAGCAGAATAGTGTAAATGAGCCCAAATCAAAAAAAAAAAACATTTGTTAAGAATCTATGATGGAATAAATGTTTCATTATTGCAAGTATTAGGGGAAGATTGGAAGTCAGAAAGTCTGTAAGCCCTGGCTCTACCCCTAACTAGCTGTTTAAGATCAGGCTTCCCTTCATTTGGGCTTCAGTTTATTTCTCTGAATAATGAAGGGACTGGAGTAAAATGTTCCTGGCTTCCTCATAGAAGGGAGGAGGGAACCACCCAAGGAGGAGAAAGGGTACATAATACAAGACAAACTGTGCCTACTTTACCATTTGATTATGTATGACGTTCCCCCCATATGTTCTGTACAGCATTCCAAAGATATGATATTGGAACAAAGGGTCATTAAAAAGGAACATGAGGAAGTCTGATGTTGATTTTAGTCCAACATTCCAAGATAGACTTTTATGCAAGCAATATTAGAGAGATGAACTATCTTCTCTCTAAAAAGTCCAGTTAGGCAAAACTGACTTAATCCCCTTTGGGTTATAGCTCTTTAAAGTCCAAGTACAAACATTCTTTTTTCTCTTTTCTCTTTATTTCCCCTTCCTGATACTCCCAGCAAGAGTCACAATATTTGTTTATTATACCTTTGGTTTTGTTTTTTCCAAAAGGCTTCAAAACTGAAAAAGACAATACAATAGAAGCAATGGTGAAAAAAGGTAGAAAAAGTCAATTCTGGAAAAACCAAGAACAAAAGGGCATCAAAATTCATTGGATTTTTTAAATTTATATTTTCAGTGTTATCTATGCCAATGAAATGATGCATATATCTCTCCACAAATTAGATTTGAAAAGAACCTATGGATTCTATGAGTGTTGTGCAAGAAAAATGCATTTCAAGTCACCAGAGTTATTGTGCAAAAAGGTCACTGAAAAAATGTGTTCAAAGTATGACAACCAGAACAGTGACACAAGGAATTGAGGATCTTTGGCAAGGAGAAGACATCACTCACAAGGGATCTATATACCTGTTTTAAAGGGGACATAAAGAAAAGAGATATTATTGTTCTGCTTGGCTCCTGGATAGAGCAGAGTAATCCGAAGAAAAAGAGACAGAAGTTACAATCAGTAAATCAACATGTGTCTATTATGTATCAGGCACTGTACTGAGTGCTGGGAATGTATGTACAAAGAACAAAATAATCCTTATGCACAAGGATTTTACATTCTAAGAGGGAAGTACATGTATAAATATATGCAGCATAAAGGTAAAGTGAATACATACAAATATATGCAAAGGGGTTAAATATAAGTTAACTTGGGAGGGAAGCACTAGAATTTAGGGGGATCAGGAAAATTTGAATTGAGAAGATAATAACTGAGAAACTCTATTCATTAACAGGAAGGAAAGTATGACCAATACAAAGGTATGGAGGCAGATAATGAAATGTCATTTGTGAGAAACAGAGAAAAATAACTTGATTGGATAGAACAAAGCAAGATGTTAAATAATAACCAAAATTATTGCAAAGACAGCTTATGGACAGGTTGTATAAGACTTTAAACAATAAATAAGGGAGTTTATATTTGATCCTAGAGACAACAGTAGGTCAATGGAGTTGGTTGACTAAAGGAGTCCATGGTCAGATGTGCACTTAAGGAAAATCACCTTTGTGGTAGTATAGAGGATGGATTGGAGTTGATCTGAATCAGGGAGAATAATTAGGAAGATGTTGCAGATCCAGATTATAGTGCTGGCTCAGAGCACAGAAATCCGTAGAAGGATTTCTGAAAACAACTACACAAAACCCCTGAAGCTTGGAATTCTTGGGAACAGAGCCCTACTTTTACAAAGAGTTAGAAGCCAAGTAATAGGCTGAGAAAGTGAACAAACAACAGGAAAAGAGTATGACCATAGAAAGTTATTATGATGACAAGGAAGACCAAAATGTACACTCAGAAGATTACAAAGTCAAAGCTCCCACATCCAAAGCCTCCAAGAAGAAAATAAATAAGAATTGGTCTGAGACCATGGAAGGACTAAAGGAATTTTGAAAAGAGGTAAAAAGAGATAAAATTAAAATTGGGAAGAGAAATGAGAGTGATGTGAAAGGAAATACAAAAAGATAATGAGGAAAAGAATGCCTTAAAAAGTAAAAGTCACCAAATGGGAAATGAGTTACAAAAGCTCACTAGGGAAAATAATTCCTTAAAAATTAGAATTGAGAAAATGACAGGAAAAGATAACGATGAATGTTGGAGGGGATGTGGGAAAACTGGGACACTAATACATTGTTGGAAGCTTTAATTAAAAAAATTAGAATTGAGGAAATGGATGCTAATGACTTTATGAGAAATTAAGAAACAATAAAACAAAACCAAAAGAATGAAAAAAACAGGAAAAAATGTGAAATATTTCATTGGAAAAACAATTGACCTGAAAAATAGGTCCAGAAGAGATAATTTTAAAATTACTGGTCTACCTGAAAGCCATTCTTAACAAAAGAATGTACACATCATCTTTCAAGAAATTATTAAGGAAAACTTTCCTGATAATCTAGAACCAGCATGTAAATTAGAAATTGAAGGAATGCACTGATCATCTCTTGAAAGAGATCCCAAAATGAAAACTCCCAGGAATATTGTAGCCAAATGCTGGAACTTCCAAGTCACATACCACAATTTAGTCAGCCATTTCCCAAATGATGGGCATCCCATCAATTTCCAATTTTTTGCTGTGAGAAAAGAGGTGCTATAAATATTTTTGTACACATAGGTGCCTTTCCTTTTTAAAATCTCTTTTGGGATACATGCTTAGCAGTGATATTGTTATATCAAGGGACATACATGATTTTATAGCCCCTTGGGTATAGATCATATATATGGATCCTTTATCAACTGGAGAATGGCTTTATTTATTTTTATAAATGTGACTCAGTTCCCTATACATTTGAAAAATAAGACCTTCATTAGAGAAACTTGCTTCAAAATTCTTTTTACAATTACTATTGCTAACTTAATTTCCCTCCTTTTGATCCTATTCTATCTCTTTCCTTTCAACCTGTCCCTCCTCAAAAGTGTTTTGTTTCCAACTACCTCCTTCCCCAATATGCCCTCCCTTCTATCATCCTCTCCCCTTGTCATATCCTCTTCCTTTCCCACTTTAGATAGATTTCCATACCCATATTGAATGTGGGTGTTATTTCTTCTTTGAGCCAATTCTAATAAGAGTAAGGTTTACTTATTCTCTTTCTCTTGCTCCTCTTCTCAATTATAAAAGCTTTTCTTGCCTCTTTTGTGGCAGATAATTTATGTCATTCCATCTTTCACTTTCCATTTCTCCCAATACATTCCTCTCTCCTTAATTTTATTTTTCTTGAGGGTTTTTTTGGGGGGATGAAATCTATGTTTTCTTTCACAAAATGACTTTTATAAAAATGTTTTGCATAACTGTACATGTACCTTCTCAATTTCTCAATGGAAGTGGGGGGAGAAGAAGGAAGGGAGAGAATCTGAAATTCAAAGTTTTAAAAACAAATGTTAAAAAGCAGATTACTGTTTTGTCAGAGACTACAGGAAAAGAGAGAATTGAGATGATTCCAAGAGATTGTAAAATGAAAATAACAATAAAAGATGGGACATGTGCCAAATGTATTCAATTTTTTTCAGTAAAGAGGAAGAGTCCTCAACAGAAAGAAGAAAGGAAGGAGAGAGATTTGAGGAAGTAATAAAAGATTTGAGAACACTTCTGTAGGGACTGAGATTAGATTCAACTAAGAAAGAAGAAAAAGACTGGCTTGCTGTATGTAGTAAGGTCCCAGTTGAGATTAGAGAACATGAATTTGCAATATACCATCATCACAGCTGTAATTAATACTTAAGAAGGCAGATGTGTAATCCAGGACTGATTTGTCACAAGTAGATCAATAGCAGGGTAAGAGAAGGCAAAGGATTCAACAGAAGAATGTAGAGTTTAAATGACTATTGTGTTGAAACTTAAGGGTGAAGTAAAGTCAGAGCACAGGAAATAGCCTGAGAAAGAACTAAAAATGGATTAGAAATTATGATGAAGATTTAAAAAAATAGTTTCAGGAGAAGCAAAGCACAAGGAAAAGTGGAATGGTAAGAAGTGATGGCCAGATTGGGGAATATCAGAGTTCCTTAGGAAAGTAGAAAACTTGAAGGTATTGGCAAGACTGAAGAAGTGAACAAACTATATTTTGTCTGAGATGCAATAAAAGAGTAGGGTATGGAACTTAAGGGGACTAAGGAATTGAGAGGTTAGGGAATTTGAGAAGGAGAAAGAAAGATAGAAATAAAAAACTAAGACATTAAAATTCCTTAGTATAAGGACAGAAGTTGGTGAGATGAGAAAAATAGTGAGGCAGATGTTGAATTCCATCATAAAGGAAGAATGATCTGAGGGAGGGTATCCTATAGCTCCCAGGATCCAAAGTAGGTAGAAAATTTTTATTTATTTTACTTCAAAGGAGGAAAGATTGTTTAGTGAAAAGGTACAGGGACAACCTGAAAGTGGCAGTGGTGGGCAAAGAATGTTCCAACCACCCCTCCAGGAGCAATGTGTCAAAGGGGTGAAAGAAGATACACCCATTGCTAGAGAGGATAGCTGAAGATAACGTGTCATAGATGAAGGGGGAGAGGAAAACAGGTCTCAGTGAGGGCTTACAGACAGAAGGAGTACAAAAAAGAGAAGTTAAGGAAGACAAAGAGTTTGCTCATTATGGAATGGGAAGTCCAGAAGGTACAGAGGAAGAGATGGGCAGAGCTGAAGTAAGCTCTGTATGGAATGAGAT
The DNA here is from genome assembly GCA_023553655.1 of Myrmecobius fasciatus. Taxonomy (NCBI): domain Eukaryota; kingdom Metazoa; phylum Chordata; class Mammalia; order Dasyuromorphia; family Myrmecobiidae; genus Myrmecobius; species Myrmecobius fasciatus. The sequence continues at coordinate 285,721 of JAJPUD010002170.1, read as the reverse complement.
TGAAAAGCATGGGGATGACAGAACAGGAAGAATGGGTCAGGGATAATTTTCTCCTAAATGACTGATTAGTATAAGGATGAGAGAAAAACAAGAAAAGCCATAAGGGTCATGATAAGATATCACATAAACAGTGAAAGTCAGAGTCTACAAGAGATACTGGCTCACTAAACAAGAAGACACTTCTGAACAATTAGCATCATCCCAAAGGAGAATTAGCTAAACTGTAAGATAGTGAGTTTCCCCACTGTTTGAGGTCTTCAGACAAAGGTTGGATAACCAGCCTTCAGGATACATCCTGAGTGGGTTAGATTATATAGCTTCAGAACTCCCTTTCTTTTTTTAATTAAGCTTTTCTATTTTCAAAACATATGCATGTATAATTTTCAATATTCACCCTCACAAAATCTTGTGCTTTAAATTTTTCCCTTTCATCCCCCTAAATCCTCCCCCAGACAAGTTATCCAAAATATGTTAAACGTGTAATTCTTCTATACATATTTCCACAAATATTGTGCTGTACAAGAAAAATCAGATCAAAAATTTAAAAATGAGAAAGAAAACAAAATTTAAGCAAACAACAACAAAAAGAGTAAAAATACCATGTTGTGATCCATACTCAGTTCCTACAGTCTTCTCTCTCAGTGCAGATGGCTCTCTTCATCACAAGATCATTGGAAGTCGCCTGAATCATCTCATTGTTGAAGAGAACCATGCCCATCATGAACTCGTTTTCTCAGCTGAGTTTCTAAGATTCTGTGACATGGTGAGAGTCTACTATGCTGTGTTCCAGTTGTAAACTTCTTCTCCTGCTATTCTTCAAACAGTAAACAGAATCCAAGACTTTCCCCATGAGAAAAATAATTAATTTTAATCTAAATTGTTCCCTTCCTTCCTCTATGGCTCTTCTTACCCCAGTACCTAAGTTATAGAACTATTTGCTTAGGGGAGAAGCACCAGAAATCTTGGTGCAAAGACACAGGATTATGGAATTAAATATCAATAAATCTTTAAAAAAACACACTACTACTATTTTTCAAGGGAGGAAGCTGGGATGCAACTAGAGCAGAAATACATGAGAGAAACCCATATCTTGAATGGGCTGACTCTTTGTGCATAGGCCATTGTCTCCCATGCCATCCAGTAATATATCAAGTGATTTCATGGAGGCTGAGAGGGAGAGAAGTCTAGAAAAAGCTATAACTTGAAAGATCTTATATAAGAAGTGACACCTGGGCTAGAACTTAAAGAACTCTGCAACAGGCACAGGTAAACATTTCTGGAATGAGAGATAATACCATGAATGTGGGTAATGAAATGTTGTGGGCTATTTAGCTGGAACACAGAGTATATGAAAGGGAATAATGTGAAATAGGTATGAAAAGATAGGCTGGAGTCAAATTGGAAGGATATTTAATGCCAGACAGAAACATTTGTAATTTTATCCTAGAAGCAACAAAGAGCTGCTCAAGCTTCTTGAGCACTGGAAAAAAAAAACAAAGACAAAACAAAGCATGGTCAGACAGGAGCTTTGGACATTTTTGTCAGCTCTGTGAAGAATGGATCGAAGAGGGGAGAGAATGGAAGCAAAAAGACCAATTAAGAAACATTACTTTAATACCTTTCTAATGCAATCATACAACTATTTTTAAAGATAAATGGATTTAACTGCACACATATAAGCTTACTATGTACCAGGCACTGTGCAAGCCTTTGGGGATACAAAGGGAAGAAATGAATTATCCTCTGCATAGATTTAGAGCTACAAGGGTCCTGAGCAGTCATCTAGTCTAAACCTCTCATTTTACAAAAGAAGAAACGGAGGCCCCCAGAGATTAAATGATTTATAAAAAGTCACAAATGTAGAATTATGACTTGGGTACTTTAATCCTCTGATATCAGATATAGAATTCTTCTCATAGTACCACATAACCTTTTTTAAAGTGCCTACATGTAGAAGGTGAGAGGCATAGAGCAGGTAGCACATCAGGATAAGGAAGACCCAGGCTTAAATTGTTTTTCTAAAACTCAAAAGCTATGTGAACATGGATAGGTCACTTAACATCTCACTGCCATAGACAACTCTCTAACAAAGAGGTTACATAAGGGTTGCCATTCTGTATTTGATGAAAGGACTTTCCACACAAAGAAGCTCCTCATACTAATGAAATCAGAGGTTTAGACCAATAAAGAAATGAATATATACATATATAAGACCCTGAAGATATTAAGACAAAGTAAAAATATGCCCTTCCTTCAAGGAGTTTGTGTTCCCCTGAATTTCTATTAAAAACACACTGTCAAGAGAGTGGTATATCAGTAGAATAGGTTGTATACACATGACATAATAATCATTGACTATAGTAATTGAATATTTGATAAACTCCAAAATTCCAACTTCTGGGATAAGAACTCACTATTTCACAAAAATTGGTGGGGAAACTGGAAAATAATGTTGGAAATTCAGCATAGACCTACAATTCATACCCTATACTAAAATAAGGTCAAAATCAGTACATGATTTGGGTATAAAGAGTGATCATAAGTAAATTAGGAGAGCAAGGGAAAGTTTACCTATCAGATCTTTGGAGAAGGGAAGAATTCATGACTAAAGAAGAACTGAAGAACATTATGAAATGCAAATGGACAACGTAGATCACATTAAATTAAAAAGGTTTTGCACAAATAAAGCCAACACAAACAAAATTAAAAGTGAAGTACAAAGCTAGGAAATGTTTTTACAGCAAATAATTTTTTTATAAAGGCTTCATTTATAAAAGGTATAAAAAACTGTGTCTAATTTATAAGAATACAAGTCATTCCCCAATTGAAAAATGGTCAAAGGATAAGAACAGACAATTTACAGATGAAAAAATTAAAACCATTTCTAGTCATATGAAAACATGCTCTAAATCACTGTTTATTAGATAAATGCAAATAAAAATAACTCTAAGGTACCACCTAAGTCCTCTCAGATGGACTAAGATGTCAGGAAAAGATAATGATAAATGTTAGAAGGATGTGGGAAAACTGGGACACTAATGCATTGTTGATGGATTTGTTCTTTTTGTTTGTTTTTTATTAAAGCTTTTTATTTGTATAACATATGTATAGGTAGTTCCTCAGCATTGATCTTTACAAAGCTTTCTGTTACAAATTTTAACCCTAGTCCCCTCCCCTAGATGGCAGAAAGTCCACTACATGTTAATAATGTTGAAAAACTTGACAAGTTATGCAAGAAAAATCCTATCTACAAGAAAAAAAAGAAAATCAGAGAAAGGCAACACAATGCAAGCAAATATCAAAAGAGAACATGAAAATGTTATGCTGTGGTCCATATTTCATATCCCTCTCTTTGGGTGTATATGGTTTTCTTCAGTGAACAATTGGAACTGGTTTGAGACAATTCTTTGTTGCAGAGAGCTATGTCCATCAGAATTGATCATCATGTAATACTGTTGTTGCTGTGTATGATGATCTCCTGGTTCTGCTCATTTCACTCAGCATCAGTTCATGCAAGTCCCTCCAGGTCTCTCTGAAATCGTCCTGCTGGTCGTTTCTTACAGAGCAATAATATTCCATAACATTCATATGCCATAATTTATTCAGCCACTCTCCAATTGATGGGCATCCCTTCAGTTTCCAGTTTCTAGCCACTACAAAAAGGGCTGCCACAAACATTCTTGCACATGTGGGTCCCTTTCCCTCCTCTAAGATCTCTTTGGGATATAGGCCCAGTAGAAACACTGCTGGGTCAAAGGGTATGCACAGTTTGATAACTTGTTGAGCATAGCTTCAAATTGCTCTCCAGAATGGTTGGATCCTTTCACAGTTCCACCAGCAATGTATTAGTGTCCCAGGTTTCCCACATCCCCTCCAACATTCATCATTATCTTTACCTGTCATTTTAGCCAATCTGACAGGTGTGTAGTGGTACCTCAGGGTTGTCTTAATTTGCATTTCTCTGATCAATAGTGATTTGGAGCACCTTTTCATATGACTACAAATAGTCTTAATTTCATCCTCTGAAAATTGTTCATATCCTTTGACCAGTTATCGATTGGAGAATGGTTTGAATTCATATAAATATGAGACAATTCTCTATATATTTTAGAAATGAGGCCTTTATCAGAACCATTAAATGTAAAGATGATTCCCCAATTTGATGCTTCCCTCCTAATCTTGTCTGCATTAGTTTTATTTGTACAGAAACTTTTTAACTTAATATAATCAAAATTATCCATCTGGTGTTCAATTAGGAGTTCCAGATCTTCTTTGGACATAAATTTATTCCATCTCCACAGGTCTGAGAGGTAAACTATATTACGTTCCTCTAACTTGCTTACAAAATCACTCTTTTTATCTAGATCATGAACCCATTTAGATCTTATCTTGGTATGTGGTGTTAGATGTGGGTCAAGCCCTAATTTCTTCCACACTAGTTTCCAATTTTCCCAGCAGTTTTTGCCGAATAGTGAGTATTTATCCCAAAAGCTGGGGTCTTTGGGTTTAACAAACACTAAACTGTTAAGGTTATTGCCTAGATTGTCCTGATAACCTATCCTGTGCCACTGATGGACTGGTCTATTTCTTAGCCAGTACCAAACGGTTTTGATGACCGCAGCTTTATAATATAGTTTTAGATCTGGTACAGCAAGGCCACCTTCATCTGCCTTTTTTTTTCATTAATCCCCTTGAAATCCTTGACCTTTTGTTCTTCCAAATGAACTTTGCTACTATTTTTTCTAGATCTGTAAAATAATTTCTTGGGAGTTTGATTGGTATGACAATAAATAAGTAGATTAGTTTGGGTAGTATTGTCATTTTTATTATGTTCGCTCTGCCTACCCATGAGCACTTAATGTTTTTCCAATGGATTAGGTATGATTTTATATGTGTGGAAAGTGTTTTGTAGTTTAGTTTGTATAGTTTCTGACTTTTCCTTGGCAGATAGATTCCCAAATATTTCATCTTATCATCCTTTATTTGGAATGGAATTTCTTTTTGTATCTCTTGCTGCTGAACTTTGTTGGTAATATATAAAAATGCTGATGATTTATGTGGATTAATTTTGAATCCTGCAACTTTGCTAAAGTTGTGAATTGTTTTTAGTAGTTTTTTAGTTGAGTCTCTAGGGTTCTCTAAGTATACCATCATGTCATCTTCAAGGAGTCATGATTTGGTTTCTTCATTACCTACTCTGATTCCTTTTATCTCTTTTTCTTCTATTATTGCTAAAGCTAACATTTCTAATACAATATTAAATAGTAATGATGACAGTGGACAGCCTTGTTTCACTCCTGATCTTTTTGGAAATGGTTTTAGTTTGTCTCCATTACATATGATGTTTGCTGGTGGTTTTGAGTAGATGGTACTAATCATTTTAAGGAAAAGCCCATTTATTCCTATATTCTCTAGTGTTTTTAATAGGAATGGGTGTTGGATTTTATCAAATGCTTTTTCAGCATCTATTGAGATAATCATATGGTTTTTGTTAGTTTGGTTATTAATATAATTAATTATACTGATAGTTTTCCTAATATTGAACCAGCCCTGCATTCCTGGTATGAATCTTACTTGGTCATAGTGTACTATCCTGGAGATGACTTTCTGTAATCTCATTGCTAATATCTTATTTAAAAGTTTTGCATCAATATTCATTAGGGAAGGGGCAGCTAGGTGGCGCAGTGGATAGAGCACCAGCCCTGAAGTCAGGAGGAACTGAGTTCAAATCTGGTCTCAGACAGCTCAGACAGCTGTGTGACCCTGGGCAAGTCACTTAACCCCAATTGCCTCAGGGAAAAAATATTCATTAGGGAAATTGGTCTATAGTTTTCTTTCTCTGTTTTCACCCTACCTGGTTTGGCTACCAGCACCATATCAGTCTCATAGAAGGAATTTGGCAGTATACCTTCTGTCCCTATTTTCTCAAATAGTTTGTATAGTATTGGAATTATTTGTTCTTTGAATGTTTGGTAGAATTCACATGTAATTCCATCTGGCCCTGGAGATTTTTTCTTAGGGAGTTGGTTAATAGCTTGTTCTATTTCTTTTTCTAATATGGGGCTATTTAAATAATTTATTTCCTCTTCTGTTAAGCTGGGCAATCTATATTTTTGTAAATATTCCTCCATTTCATTTAGATTATCAAACTTACTGGCATAAAGTTGGGAAAAGTAACTCCTAATTATTGCTCTAATTTCCTCTTCATTGGAAGAAAGTTCTCCCTTATCATTCTTGCGACTAACAATTTGATTTTCCTCTTTCCTTTTTCTTATCAAATTAAGTAAAGGCTTATCTATTTTGTTGGTTTTTTCATAAAACCAACTCTTAGTTTTATTTATTAATTCAATAGTTTTTTATTTTCAATTTTATTAATTTCCCCTTTTATTTTTAGAATTTCCAATTTGGTATTTAATTGAGGGTTTTTAATTTGTTCTTTTTCAAGTTTTTTAATAATAAGCCCAATTTGTTGATCTTTTCTTTCTCTATTTTATGCAAGTAAGCATCTAGAGATATAAAATTGCCCCTTATAACCGCTTTGGCAGTATCCCACAAATTTTGGTATGATGTCTCATCGTTGTCATTATCCTGGATGAAATTATTGATTGTGTCTATGATTTGCTCTTTCACCCATTCATTCTTCAGGATTAGATTATTTAATTTCCAATTAACTTTTGGTCTATTTTCTCCTGGCCTTTTACTGCATGTGATTTTTATTGTATCATGATCTGAAAAAGATGCATTTACTATTTCTGCCTTTCTGCATTTGATTTTGAGGTTTTTATGCCCTATGGAGTTGTGAACTTATCCAACCATTCTGGAGAACATTATGGAATTATGCCCAAAGATTATGTGTACTCTTTGAACCAGCAGTACCATTACTGATTCTGTATCCCAAAGAAATCATACAGGAAGGAGAAGGACCCACATGTACAAAAACATTAGTAGAAACTTTTTCTAGTGGCAAAGAAGTAGAAAATGAGTAGATGTCCATCAATTGGGAAATGGTGGAATAAATTATGGTATATGAAAGTAATGGAATATTATTGTTCTATAAAAATGATGAACAAGCTGATTTTAGAAAGACCTCAAAAGATTTAAACACACTGATGCTGAGTGAAACAAGTAGAACCAGGTAATACAGTGTACACAGTAACAGCAAGATTGTGCAATGATCAACTATGAAAGATTTGGTTCTTCTCAGCATTTTGGTGATCCAAGACAATCCCAATAAACTTTGGATAAAAAAGACCATCTTAATGCAGAGAGAGAACCATGGAGAATGAATATAAATCAACACATCTCATGTTCATTTTTTTCCCTTTTTCTTCTTTTTTTCCTCATGTAGTTTTTCCCTTTTGTTCTGATTTTTCTGTCCCAACATGATTTATAAAGAAATGCATATTTAAAAAATTAATCTTAATCAGAAAAAAAGAAAACAATAAAAAAGTTTTTTAATATACTATCTCACATCACTTTGAATGGAATTCAATATTTGACCTTTTATCCAATTAATAACTGAGGTAAACTCCTCTATCCTCTCAGTTAGGACATTCTCAGGACATTTATTGGTGAAATGACCATTCCTAAGTAATACAGCTGACATTTCTCATTATCAGCCAACATTCTTGGAATCCCAGAATTTGACTGAAACCTTTTTGTAGCCACACCCAGGACTTATACAAGAATAGGGCCACAGCTGGTGAGAGATATTATATTTGACAACAAAATGTACACTTATATGATATATTTATACCAGTATCTCCTAAATAAATATATTTCCTAGTTTTAGGGAAATTGTCAACCAGTAATCTGACTTTGGTAAATGCGGATCCTCTAGATAATTAATCCATAGATGAAAAGTGCTACTCAGGAGAAAAAATGTATTTAAATTAAGAACCTTGCTGGAGGCCAAAAAATCACAACTAATAATATACAAAAAATGAATTCACAATTTAGTGTTTTAACACTGGGCATGGTATTTAACAATTAATGTCCATAGAGTTACTTCTTGTGATTTGGCTATACATAAAGTTACACTTAAAAAGACAAGAAAAAAAACCTATACAGCACGTGTTCTTCTTGGAGAACCCCATTCTCATTTCTGCAGTTAGCTTTTCCACATTTAATATGCAAAACCCTTCAACTCTGAAAACCCAGCTGGCTAGCTAGCTAACCTCTGTTGACAACAATTAATTTATCTGATGGCACCAATAAAAACAGAAGCATAGAAGTGTTTTTTTTTCAAAAAATCAGCTTAAAATGGGCAAATGCCTCATTAAAGCATATGATTTTTATGGGGTCAAGGGCCTCTAGGGAACTGACCCTTGAGACTTTCAGGAATAGGAAGGAGGAGACACAGATACTAAATTATATCATCCTCCTCCTCAGTGGGCTACAAGCTACCTGAGAAATCAAAGAAACTAAAAATGACCTCTAAGAAATTTAGCTTAATCCCTTCATTTTCCAAAGAGGAAACTAGGACCTGGAAAGGTTAAATGACTTGCCCAAGTAGAAAGTGACAAAATGGAAGAACTGAAATCTATCCACAAGTCCACTCATCCTAAATCTAACACTTGCCCTCTAAGCTTATTTCAGTTATATGTTGCCCCAGCCAGCAGTCAGCATGCTATTCTTTTGCATTGTAGCTGCTTAAGGACTTCCTGGTTGAATTTAATTGAAAGGTGATTTTAGTAGACAAAAAATGGAAAGAGGGAAAGACCACAGGCTCTCCTCAATCAATAAACTACATGTAGGGAAACTTAAATACTTAAGGGAAATTGGATACAATAAAACATTTATCAGAAGAGGATGGTTAAAAAAAAAAGGAATGCTCTCCTGTTACTTTTGTTTGAGTTTGAGATAGCTGTGTTTTTAACACTTTAACATTGTAGCTTCTCATCTTACTGGATGGAAGAGCAAAGTTTCTCCCCTGTACCCATGCTGTTGCTGTCAACTACATGATCTAGCAGGCAAATCTGCCTAGAAATGTCCATGGTGGTTGTGGGGGCAGTGAAAGCAGAGCTTCTAATGAGGGGAAGGGAAGAGCAGGGAGAAAATTTGCTGAAATTCAACAAGTTGGGAAAACTGTGGCAAAGTTAAGAAAAATGATGAGAAACATATGACCACTTCATTGCTACTATGCTGCTAAACAGGAAGGTGTATCCATTTCAAAGATTTCAGGCAGGCCAATCAAAGATTTCCATTGGTAAAGTCCATATCTCACTTTAGTGACTGAAGGCAATGATGTGTGTTTACAGCAGTTCTTTAAACTGTATAAATACACCAGAGGCTATTTAGGAAATGGAGTTGGATTTTATATGGGCAATGTGGAAAAATATTCCATACCCCCAAATCCTAAGCGTGTGAAAGAAAATAAATGAGAATCTGGCCTTTAATATTTATTTCATGCTCCACTGGGCAAACCTGTGCTGGATCTCTTGGTTCCCATAAGCAACATAGGGTGAGGGGGAAGAGGGAGAGCTGTTATAAACTTTTTTAACAGATGTTCTGAAGTAAAAGCTGGGGGAAAACAAGACACAAGCCTTGTTCAGTATACCTTATGTGAACCTTTCCTATTCAGGCTCTGTTTAGCTTACCAAGTAGCTGCCTGCTTCTTTTAATTTGGTTCCTACATTTGAATGCAAGTTTTGAATGACTGCTCTCTAAAGAATCAATTGATGAAAATCATCTAGAATTACAAGGGGCAGATCAGGCTTTGTGCAAATCAATCATTTTAACTCCCTGCACTTTGTACTGCATACATGTTACAAACAACCCTTTCCCCCCTGTAAAGCCTGCTATTAATTCTAATCTCAGAGTGCTCTCTATTGGTGATAAATGACAGGCAACCTCATTAGATGTCTAAAGGACCAATTAACACTTTATCTCAGGCTCAGAATATGTAGTAAAGACAGGAACACATGCCTAGTCACTCCACTAGTATGTTGGAACCTAGGATGCAACAAGAAATTAGCTCTTAAGCTAAATGGAGGAAACATGCTATAGACACAGAAAACATCTGTATCAGAATATCAGGGGGATGTGAGGAAAGAGAGAACTTCATTCACAGAATAGTTTTATTCCAGCAAGTTGACCACAAAGCAGATAATTAAAGTAAATATAATTTCCCTATTGGTTTTCATTATGAAAGTGAATATGGAATTCTATACAGGGGAAAAATTCATCTAGACAGACTGAATTCAAAACTTTTATGGATCTGAATAAGACATGGAATCTGACTTGGGTCATTCATTCATTCATTCATTCATGTTAAGCATTGGGGTATCCTAGAATGATGATTCTCAACATTTCTGCCTCTCTTTCTTACTCTCCCATCCCCACTACACCCCCTTTTCCTCTGCACTGGACTTTTAACAGATGTCTAAGGATCTCTTGGTTTTATTTCTCTTAATATTTACCAAATACAAGAAAAGTTATCTTGAGTACTTGTGCAATTAAATGTAATATTTGGATACTAACTATATTTGTTTTATTGAGAATATAAAATTTATGGAAAATCTGAAACTATGTTCTTAGCTTCTTTCTAAGAACCCCACCCCACAATGTGTTGCCCCCATTAGGGAATAAGTTCCTTGAAAGAAGGAGCTTATTTGGTTTGGTTTTCTATTTGTATTTTCATCACTCAGCTTGGTACTTGCCCAGGGCTAAGTATATAATAAATGCTCTTCGTTCATTTATATTAAAGGTTTCTTCCCATCTCCCAGTTAAAAATTCCCTCTTGAAACTACTCTGTATTTATTTACATACATGTTATATAACCTCCTAGTACAAGAATGTAAGCTCTTCAAGGGCCTTTTGTCTTTGTATCTACATGGTACAGTGTAATTCAGAGATGTAAGGGTCAGTAAGAGAACTAAAGTCACTTGGCTACTTTTCTTCCTTCAAGGACACCTGATTTTAGTGATAGAGCTATTGTTATTGATTAACAACTCCCAAGCCTTTGACACTGTTGATAACTCTTTTTTTCCTTGATACTCTCTTCTTTTCTCTTGGGTTTAAGAACATCACTCTCTCCTAGTTTTCCCCCTACTTCTCTGGTTGTTCTTTTTGTCTTGTTTACTAAATTCTCAGCTGGGTCGGATCCTACTTGTAAGTGTAATACAGGGCTCTAGTCTTAGTCTTTCCCTTCATCTCTCTTCTTCACTTGGAAATCTCACTAGCTGTCATGGATTAAGTTATCTTTATATGATTTCCACATAGATATATAGATAGATAGATAGATAGATAGATAGATAGATAGATAGATAGATAGA
>JAJPUD010002170.1:260711-274435 GCA_023553655.1 Myrmecobius fasciatus | reverse complement strand
AGATAGATAGATAGATAGATAGATAGATAGATAGATAGATAGATAGACAGATAGATTATATATATATATATATATATCTTGTGACTCTGATGAGATAGTCTCATATCTCCTGTGGGCATATCAAACTGGATGTGTTGTAGGCATTTCAAACTCAACATGATGAAAACAAAATTCATTACCATTTCCTCCAAAATAAATCTTCCAACCTCCTAAAATTTTTCATTACTATAGAGAGTATCACCATCTTCCCAGTAACTCAGTCTTCCAACTTTGTTATCCTCAACTCCTCACTCCCATTCATGCCACACATGGAATCCATTGCCAAGTTTGTTGCTTTGTGACATCTTCATGACATCTCATATACATCAAACTTTTCTTTCTACTCATATAGCCATATTTCATGCCTTTATCACCTCTCACCTTAATTATTGCATTAGATTTCTAACTTTCCTCCCTGCCTCAGGTAACTCTCCGCTTCAGTCCATCCCCCAGTTAGGAGTGATTTTCCTAAGACCTAAATTTAATTGTATCAACACCCTATTCAATAAACTCCAGTAGCTCCCTATTATTTTTAGTATCAAATATAGTCTTCCGTCTGGCAATTAAGAATTTTCACAATCTGGCCCTTTCTAGTCTTTAACTTTACTTCATGCCACATATTTTATGCTCCAGCTCCAGTGGATTGATTGCAGTTCCTTCAACCCAACTCCATCTTCTGTCTGCATAATTTATTTTTATTTTATTTTATTTTAAAATTTTTTTATTTGCAAAACATATGTATGGGTAATTCTTCAACATTAACCCTTACAAAGCTTTCTGTTACAAATTTTTCCTCCCCACTCCCCACCCCTCCCCTAGATGGCAGGATATCCACTACATGTTAATTATGTTAAAATACTTGACAAATCGAATATATGTATACATATTTCCACACTTATCATTGTTGTGCAAGAAAAATTGTATCTACAAGAAAGAAAAATCAGATAAAGGAAACACAATGCAAGCAAACATCAATCGAGAGCACGAAAATGTTATGTTGTGGTCCACATTTCATATCCCTCTTTCTGGGTGTATATGGCTTTCTTCACTAAACAACTAGGACTGGTTTGAAACATTTCATTATTGAAGAGAGCCATGTCCATCAGAATTAATCGTCATATAGTATTGTTGTTGCTGTGTATAATGATATCCTGGTTCTGCTCATTTCACTCAGCATCAGTTCATGTAAGTCTCTCCAGGCCTCTCTGAAATCGTCCTGCTGGTCGTTTCTTACAGAACAATAATATTCCATAATATTCATATACCATAATTTATTCAGCCACTCTCCAATTGATGGGCATCCATTCAGTTTCCAGTTTCTAGCCACTACAAAAAGGGCTGCCACAAACATTCTTGCACATGTGGGGTGCTTTCCTTCCTTTATGATTTCTTTGGGATATAAGCCCAATAGAAATGCTGCTGGGTCAAAGGGTATGCACAGTTTCATAACTTTTTAAGCATAGTTCCAAATTGCTCTCCAGAATGGCTGGATCCATTCACAGCTCCACCAACAATGCATCAGAGTCCCAGCCTTCCCACATCCCCTCCAACATTCATCATTATCTTTTCCTGTCATTTTAACCAATCTGACAGGTGTGTAGTGGTACCTCAGGGTTGTCTTAATTTGCATTTCTCTGATCAATAGTGATTTGGAGCACCTTTTCATATGATTATAAATAGTTTTAATTTCATCCTCTGAAAATTGTCTGTTCATATCCTTTGACCAGTTATCGATTGGAGAATGGTTTGAATTCTCATAAATATGAGACAATTCTCTATATATTTTGGAGATGAGCCCTTTATCAGAACCCTTAAATGTAAAGATGATTTCCCAATTTATTGCTTCCCTCCTAATCTTGACTGCATTGGTTTTCTTTGTACACAAACTTTTTAACTTAATATAGTCAAAGTTATCTACCTGGTGTTCAATTAAGAGTTCCAGTTCTTCCTTGGACATAAATTTATTCCATCTTCATAGGTCTGAGAGGTAAACTATATTACGTTCCTCTAACTTGTTTACAAAATCACTCTTTATATCTAGATCATGAACCCATTTAGATCTTATCTTGGTATGTGGTGTTAGGTATGGGTCAAGCCCTAATTTCTTCCACACCAGTTTCCAATTTTCCCAGAAGTTTTTGCCGAATAATGAGTACTTATCCCAGAAGCTGGGGTCTTTGGGTTTATCAAAGATTAAATTGCTATAGTTATTTCCTAGTTTGTGCTGTGATTCTATCCTATGCCACTGATCGACTATTCTATTTCTTAGCCAGTACCAAATGGTTTTGATGACCGCTGCTTTATAATATAGTTTTAGATCTGGTACAGCAAGTCCACCATCATCAGCCTTTTTTTTCATTAATTCTCTGGAAACTCTTGACCTTTTGTTCTTTCAAATGAATTTTGCTATTATTTTTTCTAGATCTGTAAAATAATTTCTTGGGAGTTTGATTGGTATGGCACTAAATAAGTAAATTAGTTTGGATAGTATTGTCATTTTTATCATATTCACTCGGCCTACCCATGAGCATTTTATGTTTTTCCAATTGACTAGGTCTGATTTTATTTGTGTGGAAAGTGTTTTGTATTTTAGTTCGTATAGTTCCTGATTTTCCCTTGGCAGATAGATTCCCAAATATTTTATACTATCAACAGTTATTTTGAATGGAATTTCTTTTTGTATCTCTTGCTGCTGAACTTTATTGGTAATATCTAAAAATGCTGATGATTTATGTGGATTTATTTTGTATCCTGCAACTTTGCTAAAGTTGTGAATTGTTTCTAGTAATTTTTAGTCGAGTTTCTAGGGGTTCTCTGAGTATGTCATCATGTCATCTGCAAAGAGTGATAATTTGGTTTCCTCATTACCTACTCTAAGTCCTTTAATCACTTTTTCTTCTCTAACTGCCAAAGCTAACATTTCTAAGACAATATTAAATAATAATGGTGACAGTGGGCAGCCTTGTTTCATTCCTGATCTTTTTGGAAATGGTTTTAGTTTGTCTCCATTACATATGATGCTTGCTGGTGGTTTTAAGTAGATGCTACTAATCATTTCAAGGAAAAGCCCATTTATTCCTATACTCTCTAGTGTTTTTAATAGGAATGGGTGTTGGATTTTATCAAAGGCTTTTTCTGCATCTATTGAGATAATCATATGGTTTTTGTTCATTTGGTTATTAATATAATTGATTATGCTAATAGTTTTCCTAATATTGAACCAGCCCTGCATTCCTGGTATAAATCCTAGTTGGTCATGGTGTATTATCCTGGGGATAACTTTCTGTAATCTCATTGCTAAAATCTTATTTAAAATTTTTGCATCAATATTCATTAGGGAAATGGGTCTATAGTTTTCTTTCTCAGTTTTCTCCCTACCTGGTTTATGTCTGCATAATTTTGTACAGGCCATCTTTCAAGCCTATAATATTCTGATGCCTGAAATCCAACTATAGTGGTTTCCAGTTAATTATTCATACAGTACTGCTATTACTATGTACAATATTCTCCTGGTTCTGCTCACTGCACTTTGCAACAGTTCATTTAAGTCTTTAGAAGTTTTTCAGAAAGCATCCTGCTCATTTCTTATAGCACAATAGTATTCCATCACAATCATACACCACAACTCCTTTGACCATTTCCCAATTGAGTGACCTCCATGCAATATCTGATTGTTTCCCAAGACACAAAAAGCTATAAATAAGATAAGATAAAACTTCACCTATCAAAGTTCAGAGTAGCTCCATAAACAAAGCTGTGTCATAAATATGGCCAGAGGTCCAAAATGGATATAAAGAGAGAAAACAGTCCAGGCAGAAAATGACATGTAGAGTTGTAGTGGGAAGAAATGAAGTATCATTCATGGAGTACAGAAAGCAGATTACTTGGGTTAAAACGAGAATGCACAGAAAGAACAATGTGCAGTCAGACCAGAAAGGTTAGACTGGAGCCAGACTGTAAGATGCTCTAAAGTTTAGTCAGATTGAGTTGTATTTTATCCTAGAGGAAATAGGGAGTTACTGGAGTTGCTTGAGTGATGGAGTCATATAGTGACATCTATGCTTTAGAAGCATCTATCTAAACAGTTGTACAAAGGATAGATTGAAAATGGAGACAATAGGTATATAAAATATCATAGGATCATAGATTTAGAACTAAAAGGAACCCTAAATGCCATTTATTCAATATTTTTCATGTTACATATTAGGAAAGTGAGGTACAAAGAAGTGACTTGCACAGAGTCACACACCCATTGTGGCAGGAGGTATTCCTTTTTTAGCAGAGCCTAATGTAACTTCAGGTGCCTTGGCACAATTGGAAAAGACAATTTTAAGGCTAGTGCTCAATGAGATAATGCAGCATTCTCTTCCTTCAGCTCATGTCCACTTAGGCAGTGGTCATAGCTCCAAGGCCAGAGTACCACAGGAAACCACTATTATTAATATCCAACTTCAAATGGAGAAGCATTCATAAGAAAGAAGAAAGGGGTGGGGAAAACTGACTAGTACAGTGCCCGGAGACACCAGCTATTTGGCATTCAAACATGTACAAGTTGTGAATGTTTGGATCTTGATTAAGTCAGAGTCTATTGGAAAGGAGATAGGATACTGCTGTGAAAATACTTCCAACCCTTAATCTTAGCTCTGTCTCCCGATTTTCATATTTTCTCCCCATGGAGGTGGATAATATGTGATGAAATAAATGTAAAAATCCCATGAAGCTCTGTATGCATTATCACTGAGCCACTCTAGGGCTTGGACAAGAGTCTCTTTAACACCTTACTGTTTCACTTTTTGTCGTAGTCAGCCATTATAAAACACCATCACATTTTCTTTTCAGTAGAACTTGTAAATAGGTCAATTTAGATTGAATACTGGTGGAGAGAGGGGAGGAACCCTTTCTAAAACTTAGAGGTGTTTAAAAAATAAATGAGTCTCAGGTAATAATGGGTTCCCCTTCATTGGCATCCTTCAAATAATGGCTATGTGGTCCAGTTGGGTATTGTATCAAGGAAATTCTTTTTCATATACTATGGTTTAGGTTATATGGCCTATAAAGTCCCTTTCCTCTCTGAAGTTCTGTCATTCTAATAATGGTCATCGCCTTTTTATTGTGAGACAGCGTAGTAAATGAAGTCCTGGATATGGAATCAGAGAGGAAAGGGTCAAATGCCAATTCTACTTCTTATTACTTGTGACTTCAATTAATTTATTTACCTTCTCTGAGCCTCAACTCCTCCTTCTGTAAAATTAAAGTATTGAACTGAACTTCAATCTCTGAACAGTGCTTGACACAGAGTACTCAATAAATACTTGTTGAAGGAATTGGAAATTGAGTAAATGCTCATCACTTGAGGAATGGCTGAATAAGTTATGGTATCTGAATGTAATTGAATATTATTGTTCTATAAAAATGATGAGAGCTTATTTCAGAAAATCCTGTAAAGATTTACATGAACTGATGCTGAGTGAAGTGAGCAGAACCAATACAACAATGTACACAGTAACAAGATTTTGTGATGATCAACTGTGATGGATTTGGCTCTTTTCAACAATTAGAT
The DNA here is from genome assembly GCA_023553655.1 of Myrmecobius fasciatus. Lineage (NCBI taxonomy): Eukaryota > Metazoa > Chordata > Mammalia > Dasyuromorphia > Myrmecobiidae > Myrmecobius > Myrmecobius fasciatus. Next base: position 268,836 of record JAJPUD010002170.1, on the reverse strand, counting down.
GGTTCAAGACAATTCCAATTAGACCTGTGCTAGAAAGCACCCTCCACATCCAGAAAAAAAAAAAAAACTATGGAGACTGAATGCAGATTGAAGAATATTTTCACCTTTTTTGCTTTCTTGCTTTTTTCTTTCTCATGGTTTTTCCCTTTTGTTCTGATTTTTCTTCCACAACATAACTAATATGAAAATATGCTTAGAATGATTTTACATGCATACCAGAGTGATTGCTGTCTTGGGTAGGGGCAAGGTAAGAAAGGAAGGGAGAAATAAAAATGTAGAACTTAAAATCTTACCAAAATGAATGTTGAAAACTATTTTTAAATGCCATTGAAAAAATAAAATAGTATTGAAATGTTTTTAAATGTTGATTGACTGCTATATGTATGAAAAGAAATGTATTCACAAGTCAGATTTTGATGTTACTAAGCCATCTTAGTATCATAGACTGAAGACCACAAAGGACCTTATTTTACTTGTTTTGTTTTCAGCCATGGTCAACTCTTTTGACTCTATTTGGGATTTTCTTGGCAAATATACTGGAGTAGTTTGACATTTACTTCTCCAAATCATTTTACAGATAAGGCAAATAGGATTAAATGACTTGCCTAGGGTCACACAGTCAGTGTCTGAAGCCAAATTTGAATGAACAAAGAGGAGATTGTTTTACTTCTACTCTGGTATTCTATTCACTGTACCACCTAGATGCCACACAGGACCTTAGAGGTCATCAAATGCCACCTCTTCATTTTTACAGAGAAGAAATTCAGCATGGTTCAAAGACTTGTCCAATGTTCACAAAGGTAATTTATGGCACAGTGGGGATATGGGGGGAAATTATTCAAACAGGCCTTCATGACCACAAACCCACTCCAAATTTCATTTGTGTTGATAAGAAAATAAAATATAATTTTAAATTTTCTCTTGTTGCATTTTAATGAAAGAAAATAATTTAAATAAATTTGAAATATAGACCTTATTTATCTAAAACCATATTTAACTATCAGTATTAATACCATTTGTCAAATCTCAGTCTTTTGGAGGAAGGTGAATCCATTCAGTATAAATACCAAGAAACTTTAATGACTAAGCCAGGTTTTTCCCATAAAAATCCAGGGGGATCCAGTGTAGAACACTGTGTCCTTTTGGCCCTGTACATCCACTCTTCAATAAGCATAGTGGTTGAAAGGAAAATGGTAGGTAATTAGAAAGAGAGTCAGGGTCAAACAAATTATAATCAGCCTTCAGTTTTATAACCTATACTAAACACTTGAGTGAATGAAAATACATCTCAATCTAAATTTGGTCCTTGGATCCTGAACTGTAAAGATGAGGACAAATTAAATTTATTCTCCTTGGCTCCAAGAAGTAAAACTAAGAGAAATAGGTAGAAACTACAGAAACACAAATTTATTCCTTAAGTAAGGAAACATTTTGAGGAAAATTAGAACTATCCAAAAGTGCTACCCTGAAAAATAGTGAGCTCACTCTTGCTATAAATCTTCAAGTACTTGTCATAATAGTAAAGGATATTCCTGTTCAGATACAGATCCATTCAATTCTGTGATTCAGTATGAAGTACTGAGGCATTTGCTAATTATTTACCCAGTAATTACTTAGGTAATTTTCTTCACCTTGGCTCAAAATATATTCCTAATAAAGCTATTACAAAATGGAATGACTAGTGAATTCTGAAGTAGTGAGTGTCCAATCCCTAAGGGTATTCAAAAAGAAGCTAAATGACCCTCTGTCAAGGATGTTTTGAAGGGAATGTGTTCTCTGGTCAGGTTTGTCTTGAGAGACCCTCAAGATCCCTAAGAGTCTATTTCTCTACAAACTGAATATCCCATCAGATACACATAGTCCTGCCAAAATTGGGCCTGATCTTTTTGTGTGTGCTATTTTTACCATTCTAGTGAGTATAAGCTAGTAGCTTAGAGTTATCGTCCATCTCTCAGATTATAAAGAAGCTTGAGTACCTTCTCATGTGGTCAACAACAATTTGCATCTCTTCTCAAATTTTTCATATCCTTTGATCACTGTTTTATTGAGGAGTTCATCTTCACTATCACTGATACACACGAATTTCTTTCAGATCCTAGATTTTAGTATTTCATCTGAAATATTTAACTGCAAATATATCATCCCCAACCTTTATCTTTTTCTTTTCGTTTTGATAATACTTTTTATCAAGAGGGTTCTTATGTTATTCCTTGGATTCCCAGGGCCATTATCTTTGACCTCTAACCTAGCTGGACTTTCTCTGGACAGGACTCCATTATTCAGACCATTTTTCCCTCCTCCTGGGGGCCATCACCAGTCATCCTAACCTATAGCTTGCCACTGGACTCTGATGACTTTGGAGGAGTGAGACTGATGTCTTTGCACAGTTCTGTCTCACTTAAATTCTTTTCACTTCCAAGTCAAGACATCACCATTCTGCCATTGGTCCTCTTTGAGAATGAAGGACAAAAAATAATCTGTGTTTAGTAGTAGCTGCCCCCCGCCCTGGGGACCAGTTAATCAGTTCTAGTTGAGCAATGCTGATATTTCCTTCCTTCTCCTCCTCTTGCTATACCTTTGGGTTTGGTGCTAGATTTCCATACACTTCCTCCATTTATTTAGTTATTTGTTCTATCTTTTTTTCTTCAAAAAACTTTACCTCATGTAATTTTCATTCATAATATCTTGAAATGTAGCTCTGATAAATCTGATAAAGCCCACTGAGCTACTTGACTATGTCTTTACGTCCAAGTCACTTTGGTTCTCAATAATCGGCCGTTAATAGGTTCCAGTCTGAGCTTTTGACTAAATGTAATACCCATTTCTCTTAAACTATTATAAAGCAAAGGAATAAATGGAGCTCTTCTTTAAATGATAAGTACTTTCTATTTAAAACCAAGAGTAAATAATATTTATAATGGGGATAAACCAGAAGACTTCTCAAAAAGATCAGCAATGAAGCAATGATGTCCATTATCACCATTATTATTCAGCATTGTACTAGAAATGGCAGCTACAGTAATGACCAGAAAAATAAATTGAAGGCATAAGAATAGGTAGCAAGGAGACAAAACTATCTCTCTTTACAGATGATATATATTTAGAGAACCAGAGAGAGTCAACTAAAAAACTAGTTCAAACAAATAACATTTTTAGCATAGTAGCAGAAAATAAGTCCATATATACCACCAGCATTTTTATATATTACCAACAAAACCCAAAAGAAATATTGAAAGAGAAATTCCCTTTAAAATCACTGCAGGATAAAATACTTAGGAGTCTACCAACCAAGACACACCTAGGAACTATATGAACACAATTACAAAACATTTTCCACACAAATAAGGACATATCTAAGAAATGAAGAAATTACTCATGGTTAGGCTGAGCCAATATAATAAATGACAGTTCTGCCTAAACTGGTTTATCTAATCAGTGCAATACCATTCAAACTGCCAAAGAATTATTTTATAGAAGTAGGGAAAAAATCAGCAATAAAAGCAACCAGATACTGGCTAAAAATTAGAATTGTGCTAAAAAAAACTAATAGAAACAATCCACAACTTTAGCAGAGTTGCAAGATACAAAATAAATCCACAAAACCATTAGCATTTTTTATGTATTACTAACAAAGTCCAGCAGCAAAAGATACAAAGAGAAATTCCATTTAAAATAACAGTTTATAATATAAAATATTTGGGAATCTACCTTCCAAGGGAAAGTCAGGAACTATATGAACACAACTACAAAACACTTTCGACACAAATAAAGTCATATCTAAACAGTTCGAAAAATATCAAGTGCTCATGGGTAGGTTGAGTGAATATAATAAAAAAGACAATACTATCTAAATTAATCTACTTATTTAGTGCCATACCAATCAAACTCCCAAGAAATTATTTTACAGATCCAGAAAAAATAGTAGCAAAGTTCATTTGGAAGAAGAAAAGGTCAAGAATTTCAAGGGAATTAATGAAAAAAATGTCATTGAAGATGACATAGCTGTGCCAGACCTAAAACTACATTATTACGTAGTGGTCATCAAAACCATTTGGTACTGGCTAAGAAATAGAGTACTCAATCAGTGGAATAGGTTAGGTTCATAGGACTATAGCAATCTAGTGTATGACAAACCCAAAGACCCCAGTTTTGGGGATAAGAACTCATTATTTGACAAAAACTGCTAGGAAAATTGGAAACTAGTATGGCAGAAACTAGGTATTGGCCCACACCTAACACCGCATACCAAGATAAGGTTGAAATGGGTCCATGATTTAGACATAAACAGTATAAAGAGTGATAATATAAGCAAATTAGAAAAACATGGATAGTTTACCTCTCAGATCCATAGAGAAGGAAGGAATTTGTGACTAAAGAAGAACTGGTGTTCATTATTGAACACCAAATAGATAATTTTGACTATATTAAGTTGAAAAGTTTTTGTACCAACAAAACTAATACAGACAAGATCAGAAGGGAAGTGATAAATTGGAAAAACATTTTTACATTTAAGAGTTCTTATAAAGGCCTCATTTCTAAAATATAGAGAGAACTGGCTCAAATTTATAAGAATTCAAGCCATTCTCCAATTGATCAATGGTCAAAGGATATGAACAGACAGTTTTCAGATTAAGAAATTAAAATCATTTCTAGTCATATGAAAAGAATCTCTAAATTACTATTGATCAGAGAAATGCAAATCAAGACAACTCTGAGGTACCACTACACACCTGTCATATTGGCTAAAATGACAGGAAAAGATAACGATGAATGCTAGAGGGGATGTGGGAAAATATCTAATACATTGTTGGTGGAATTTGAACGGATCCAGCCATTCTGGAGAGCAATTTAGAACTATGCTCAAAGAGTTATCAAACTGTGCATACCTTTTGATCCAGCAGTGTTTCTACTGGGTTTATATCCCAGAGAGATCTTAAAGGAGAGAAAGGGAGCCATGTGTGCAAAAATGTTGTGGCAGCCCTTTTTGTATTGGAAAAGAACTAGAAACTAAGTGGATACCCATCAGGTAGAGAATGGCTGAATAAATTATTGTATATGAATGTTATGGAATATTATTGTTCTATAAGAAACTATCAGCAAGATGATTTCAGAGAGGCCTGGGGAGACTTACACAAACTGATGCTAAGTGAAATGAGCAGGACCAGGAGATCACTGTACACGGCAACAACAAGATTATATGATGGTCAATTCTGATGGACATGGCTCTTTCCAACAATGAAATGATTCAGATCAGTTCCAATAATCGTGTGATGAAGAGAACCATCTATACCCAGAGAGAGGACTGTAAGAATTGAGTGTGGACCACAACATGGCATTTTCACTCTTTCTATTGTTGTTTGCTTGCATTTTGTTTTCTTTCTCAGTTTTTTTCCTTCTTGATCTGATTTTCTTGTGCAGCAAGATAACTGTATAAATATGTATACATATATTGAATTTATCATATATTTTAACATATGTAACATGCATTGAATTACCTGCCATCTAAGGGAGGGGGTTGGGGAAGGAGAGGAAAATTTGGAACCCAAGGTTTTGCAAGGTCAGTGTTGAAAAATTACCCATGCATATGTTTTGTAAATAAAAAGCTTTAATAAAAAATCAAGGAAAAATAGAGTTGTGGATTAATGGAATAGAATAAGTATATGATACATAGAAGTAAATGATCATAGTAATCTACTAATAAAACCAAAATCCAGTATTTTGGTGGAAGAACTCACTACTGGACAAAAATGCTTGGAAAACTGGAAAACAATCTGACAGAAACTCAGCACAGAGCAACATCTCACACTGTATACCAAAGATAAGAACAAAATGGGTGCATGATATCAACATAAAGGGTAATACTGCAAGCAAATTAAGAAAACATGGAAAATTTTATCTGCCGATCTATTTATGGGAAAGAAATTATGACCAAACAAGAGAAGTTCAAGGGAGGCAAACTGAATAATTTTGATTACCTGAATTTTAAAAAGTGTAGAATAAATAAAACCAATGCAGCCAGAAACAGAGGCAAAGCAGGAAATTTGAAGGGGGAAATTTATAGCAAATTTCTCTGATAAAAGTTTCATCTCCAAAATATATTGAGAATTAAGCCAAATTTATAAAAATATAAATCATTCCCCAGTTGATAAATGGTCAAAATATGAATAAACAGTTTTTAGAAGAAGAAACCAAAACTATCAATAGTCATATAAAAACACTCTCTAACTCACTAATGATAAAAGAATGAAAACTAAAAGAACTGAGGTACCATTTCACACTCTTCAAATTAGCTAAGATGACAGAAAAGGAAAATGTAAAATCCTGGAAGGAATATGGAAAAATAGGTACACTGATGCACTGTTAGTGTAATTGTGAACTAGACAAACCATTCTGGAGAAAAATTTGGACCTATGCCCAAAGGACTAGTAAATTGCATATATCCTCTGAGCCATTTTCAGGACTGTTCATCTACCCTCAAAACAGCTTGGCAAGCCCTCACACCAGAGTCACTAATGGTCCCTGGATACTCCATATACCTCAAAAGCAAAGATTATAACAATGACAAAGTAGATGCAAACAAAACAAACTTCCTGATCCTAAAAGGATAAAGGGGAGTTAAAAGAGAAAAAAAGAGAGAAAATAGTTAATATCTAAAGGATATCTAATATTGCCTCTTAGACAAATAGGAATGGCTGAACAAAGTATGGTATATGAGTGTAATGGAATATTATTCCTCTGTAAGAAAAGAAAAGAAAAATGATTTCAGAAAATCCTGAGTAGTATGAACTTGCAGAGTACAACAAGCAGAACCAGGAGAACTAATACAAGGACAAAAACACAGAAAAGAAAAATAATATAGAAAGATAAGAGTTTTTATCAATGTAATTACCAGTTATATCTCTAGAGGACCTAGTGTTTTCTTCTAACGTCATAAGTAAAAGCAAAAAGAGTTTATAAACAGGAATAAATGGGAAAAGCATGTTTATATCATATGGCATTTATACTTGGAATTATGTAGATTTGCAGGTGAAAAAAGTCCCGGGCAATGGTTTCTGTTTCTAGACCTAAGCCTGTGAATGGAAATGAAAACTTCCCCTGGACTTAAGGTTCACAAAGAGACGTACATTTTTGGATATGGCCACCAATGTAGATTCATTTTCTTTGACTATGCTTACCTGTTACAAGGATTTTTTTTCTTTTCTTTTTCTCACTTTTTAATTAAGGGAGAGGCATCAAGGAAGGAGTATCAGCACTATTGATGTCAAAAAGAGAGCCATTAAGATAAACAATTAGGATGCTTTCAGAAAAACCTGAGAAGACTTACATTAACTGATACAAAGTGAAATGAACAGAAGCAGAATTTATTGTAGGATAATCAGCTGTGAATAACTTAACTATTCTCTGCAAGACAATGATTCAAGGCAATTTCAAAGGAGTTATGATGAAAAATGCTATCTACCTTCAGAGGAAAAAACTGGATGGAATATGAATAGATTGAAGCATACTTTTTTACTTCTTAAAATCTTTTTGGGGGGTTATCTGTAACATGGTTAATATGAAACTGTTTACATGACTATACAGATCTATAATCTGTATCAAATTGCTTGTCTTCTGAATAAGGGCAGAGGGAAAGAAAGGAGAAAATTAGGAATTCAAAATTTAAAAAAAGTTTTAAAAATTGTTTACATGTAATTAAGAAAAAAATAAAAGAAAGGACAAAAAAGAAGACCAATTATTAAAGGACCAAGTTATTAAAGACATGCAGGAGAAGTTCAAAAGGAAGCACAGGTAAGCAAGGGCAGTTTTGAAAGTAAAAATAAATACTGCTTTTAGAATGTAAACTCTGAAATAGTTTCACAGTTTCATGAAGAATCCTTTTTTGTGTTCTGCAATGTATATGGGCATGTTGTTTTTAATGTTTTACTTAAAAATAAATTCAAAATTTAAATTTAAAAAAAATTCAAGGAAGTGATTAATGCATTTAATGGTAGAAAGGAGAACTGGCATTATTCATCCATTTTCACTCTAAATTGATTTATACTACAGCAGAAAAAAATTCCTGAAATTATGCTACTCAGCCACCAACATGAAGATCATCCAACAAGAAAATCATGGTCACAACAAA
>JAJPUD010002170.1:157095-218683 GCA_023553655.1 Myrmecobius fasciatus | reverse complement strand
GTAAAATGAGCTGGAGAAGGAAATGGCAAACCACTGTAGTATCTTTGTCAAAACAACTCCAAGTAGGTTATAAAGAGTTGGACATAATTGACATGATTGAACAACAAAAAGTTACCAATGAGCTCTTATTTGCTATATTTTATTGACTTTTCTTAATTGTCATTATTCTTGTTCTCTTTGCAAGCTGCTGATACTATTTCCTTCTTTATATTCTTTTCTCTCTAGGTTTTTGGAACACCAGTCTCCCAACTGTTCTACCTGTCTGACTGTTCCTCTCAGTCTCCTTAACCAGGTCATGCTCTGTAAGTATAGATATCCTGCAGAGTTTTGTCCTAAACACTCTTTTCTCTTGCTACACTATCTCATTATCATATTTCACTTGGTGACATCATTAGTTCCATCTTTTGCTAAGTGACTACATTTCCCCACATTGTTTGTATTTATATTGTTTATGCATGTGGTTATACATACATATATATACATATATATATATGTGTGTGTGTGTGTGTGTGTGTGTGTATTGAGGTAAACAATACAGGCATAGAGGACAAAGTGCTGGCTCAAAGTTTAGAAGGACTAGCTCCAAATCCTGACCCTGACAATTTCTAGCTGCAAGCCACTTTATAAACTACTTTGCCTCAGAAAACTCTCGATGACTCATCTACTAAGAAAAACACAGATAGTTTTGGATCTAAGCTGATAGAGTGATTTCACACATTTAGTTTATTCTATATGAGCATCTAAATAGGCAAAGGGTTGGAGTGCATCTTGGGGGGGAAGTTCTATGTGAGGTCACTTTAAGCATAGCTATCATGTTATGATATACAATTAACTGAGGGTTATGACCGGGTTTAGGTTACTTAAATAGTCTCAGTCTTCTCTCTGTGCTCATGTGCATGTACATATGTGTGCATGTGTAATTAACATGTAGATGCATATATGGACAAATTCTGTATTGAGTGTTTCCTCAACCGTAACAGGGCTGATGTGAAGAAACTGATTTGCAACCCTTCACCTGATTTTGTCATTCCCACAGCCATGATCTGTACCTCTTGTCCCTTTTACATATATACATACATATACATGCCCCCAAAATGGAGGCATCAAAACTTTATTACTTTACTGATTGCCTCCAATCATCACTTTTCACTCACTTCTCAGTCCCTTGCAAAGTGGCTCCTGATCCACTCAACTAAAATTCTTCTTTCCAAAGTTACCAAAAATCTCTTAACTGTTAAATCAAATGAGCCTTTTTCTCATTTCTCATTCTTCTTTACCTCTCTGCATCTTTTATACCATCAACTAATTACTCCATCTCTCCCCCTCAAAGATACCCACATGTGCTAGAATGTTTGTGGCAGCCCTTTTTGTAGTGGCAAGAAACTGGAAACTGAATGGATGCCCATCCATTGGAGAGTGGCTGAACAAATTATGGTATGTGAATGTTATGGAATATTATTGTTCTATAAGAAACAACCAGCAGGACGATTTCAGAGAGGCCTGGAGAGACTTGCATGAACTGATTCTAAGTGAAATGAGCAGAAGCAGGAGATCATTATACACAGCAACAAGACCATATGATGATCAATTCTGATGGACATGGCTCTCTTCAACAATGAGATGATTCAAATCCGTTTCAATTGTTCAGAGATGAAGAGAGCCATCTACACCCAGAGAGAGGCCTGTGGGAGCTGAGTGTGGACCACAACATAGCATTTTCACTCTTTCTGTTGTTTGTTTGCTTGCATTTTGTTTTCCTTCTAAAGTTTTTTTTTTCCTTCTTGACCCAATTTTTCTTATGCAGCAAGATAACTGTATAAATATGTATACATATATTGGATTTAACATATTTAACATGTATTGGACTACCTGGCATCTAGGGGAGGAGGTGGGGGGAAGGAAGGAAAAATTTGGAACAGAAAGTTTTGCAAGGGTCAATGTTGAAAAATTACCCATGTATATGTGTTGTAAATAAAAAGCTTTCATTTGAAAAAAAAAAAAGAGAAACTTTCTCCTCCTTTAATTTCCAAGTAAGTGCTCTCTTGATTCTCTTCCTATATGACATCACATACTCAGTCTCCTTTCTCAAATGATCATCATCTTTCCCCACCTAAGTATAGTCAACCCCCAAGACTCTGACTTTAACTCTTCTCCCTTCTCTCTAGAACTAGTGATCTCATCAGCTACCATGAGTCCAGTTATCACCTTGATGCAAACAATTCCCCAATCCCTATATCTATAGTAGCTCTAACTTCTCTTTTGAATCCCCATTCTGCATTACTGTCAATTGGACATCTGTACCTCAATATCCTATGGGCATTTCCAATTCAACATGTCCAAAACAGAACTCATAATAATCCCCCAAATCTTTTCCACACTTAACTTAGTTCTACTGAAATTGTTACCATCTTTCCAGCTAAGCACACTTGACTCTTCTGTCTTTCTTATCTCACTCCAATTTTCAATTCGTAATTAGATCTTATTTTTCCAACTGCCACAGGATCTCTTGCTTTTTCCCTTTCTCTCCACTCATATAGCTCCTATTCTAGTTCAGGTTTTCATTATCTCTTTCTGGACTATTGTAATAGCCTCCTAATTGGACTACCTGCCTTCCAGTTTCCCCCTTTCCAGCTTGTTCTTCACACAGCTGCCAATTTGATATTTTCCTTAAAACATTAATCTGACCCATTCACCTACTTATACAAAAAGTGTCAATGGCTTCCTGTTGCCTCTAGAATAAAATATAAAATTGTCAGTCTGGCTTTTAAGTAACTCCATGACCTGACTCCCATCTACCTTTCTGGTCTTATTTCATGTTACTATCTTTCCCACATTGTGCATTCCAGTTAAATTGACCTACTAGCAATACTACTGAGGCTAGTTGGCAAAACAGATACAACATCAAACCTGAAGTGAGAAAAACTCAACTGCCTGAGACAATCTGGCCTCAGACACTTACTAGCTATGTGACCATGGACAAGTCACTATCCTGTTTGCCACAGTTTCCTCATCTGTAAAATGAGCTGGAGAAGGAAATAGCAAACCACTGCAGGATCTTTGCCAAGAAAACCCCAAGTGAGGGTCACGAAATGACAAACACAACCGAGAAATGACCGACCAACGACTGGGAGTTCACCACACACAAGGGGTCCACCATTACAACTATTTACCAATTGCTATTGATTGATAGGTAAGCCCAAGAGCCCCAGGAAGTACAGCACCTTCCACCCTCCTCCCCCACAATATCATTCTGGCTTCCAGTCTAGCCCTTATAGCCATAATTCAGTGAAACAACCTTTGGGCAATTGCTATAGTTACTAGGAAATTCTTACCACTATGTTATTTGACACGATGAAATGTTTCCACATCTAAAATGACTATGGCTTTGTCAATGGCAAAGACATTTGCTTTAATGATGAGCCCTAAGGCCCACTGACCTTTTCCGTGACTTGCAACTGAAACTTCTTATATGTGTTGTCTCCCTCCTTGAGAGCAAGGACCGTCTGACTTTTCTATTTGTATCTCCAGCACTTAGCACAAGGCTTCACATATAGTTGATGCATTTTCATTCATTCATTCATTCATTCATTCATTCATTCATTCGTTCACATGCTCTACAACCTGTATCTTTACCTTTAGCCATGTGATCTCCTGTATATAGAATACACTCATTTGTGTTTACCTCCTGAGACCTTTAGGATTCTTTAAGAAGCAGCTCAAACATTACACCCATGCATGAAGCTATGCAGAAATTCCCTTGATAATTAACATGTTCTTCATCTTGAAATTTCTTTGAGTGTCTTTTATATTTACTTTTCTGTGTACGTACATATGTTGTCCCCTTCAGAAGACTCTAAGTTCCTTAAGGGCAGGAACTGTTTTCTCTTTTTTAATACTCAGTGCCTAGCATAGCAAAAGTGCTTAAGAAACATTTGCTGAATTAAATCATAAGCTACAAAATGCTACATAAATCTGAGTTCTGTTAAATATACAAAGAAATACATCTTACTTTTTTTTAAAAAAAAAAAAAGAGTTTTTTAGGCCTAGACTTAAAACTTCATCAGGTATATCTGAAAATTCTCAATGTGAATGGATCTGAATTGGCAACTTGGTTGCAACTTATGGTCTTTAGGGTACTAAAAAACAAAGTGATTTTGTGGTCACAAATCTAGTATGTATAAGAGGAGATCCTGTTGAGTGAGAGGCTGTCCTTCTATACACTGTATCACCTGCCTCGGAGACCTGTTTTACTCCTGCTAACACCAAAGTAAATCGGTACTCTCTAAGCACAGGCTTCCTAGGTAGTAAGAATAAAAATCCGAAAATCTTATGGGCAACCCAAGTTCTGAACTTAGAAAGTGCCAAGATAATTTTGCAAAATAGAGACTATATACCCCTGGATAATCAAGAATGGACTTTATCTAGAATGGTCTCGTAAGCTGCTGCTGCATCTAGCCAGAAATAATCTCTCCACTGAAACAATTGACTTTTACTTTAAGTGTGCACCATAAAAAAATGGCACCCTACTACTGTCCTAGCAAATCATCAGCGGCTTGATATGATTTATTTAAAAGATTTGATGGTTTCCATATTATTTCTATCACATTTCAGATCTCAGCAAGGCCAGTCCTAGTGCACTCAAATCATGGAAGCAGATCCATACATCATCAATGTTGGGATGTCACCTGAACAAATTTAAATGACAAGTTCTCAGAAATATGGCTTTTCCTTCCTTGCCCCAAATTCTAGGTCTTGATGTCAGATATTCCCAATATCTCTTGAGGAGAAGGACTTCAAAGGTCCCTTCCCATTCCATATCATACCATTCCATAATTATAGTTGGAAAGATTTGCTATGTGCTCTCATCTGAGAGATGAACTTGTTTAGAGCAGTTCTGTACTCTAACTATACCTTCTGGAAGTGCAGAAATATTATAAGGGGAAAGCTGAGGAAGGTATTTTTCACTCAAGAAATTTCCTGGGATTTTTTTTAGAATTCACATTTCCTCAATAGTTATTCTTCATTCCATTTCCAAGAAGGATAATGATCCAGATTCTCTAATCTACCAACCGAAGACTGAGAATGAGATTCTGAGCTACCAATAGATGGCTGAGATATACTAAGTCCCCAGAGGGCAATTCTCTTCAGGGTTATGTGCAGTTGGGAGAATGTGGCAATCTGAATCTTGTGTCTACCTCTATATGTACAAGCTTTTTCTCCCACTGAACTATAAATTCCTTGAAGGCAGGAACTGTTTTCCCATTGTCTTTATATCCCTAGTGCTTAACCCAGTGCCTGGAACATATAGATGCTTAATCAATATTTGTTGATTGATTTACTTAACCTGAATCTTGGTTCTTCATCTGTAAAATGAGGTTGGTATGGGTGATCCCTTCTAGCTTTAAATTGATGATTTTATGGAGTCTTCTTTTTCTATATTTTAAGCTCAGTCTGTGATAAAGTAGCAGGTCAGGGATCCTTTCTGCCTATTTTTGTGATCATAAAACAACAGATAGAGTTGCAAAGAGATAGGAGCTTGAAGGCCTCTACCATTAGTTGCTGGCACTAGTTGAACATATTACTCTCTCCCCCAAAGTTTTGATGCACAAGCAATATCAACATCTGTTTCCCTGCTTGCTGCTGGAATTGCAGCCTCCCACAGCCAAATTGCCTCAGCTTCCACCAAGAAAAAGGCTATTTATTTTATGCAGCCATATGGGCTCTTACTACCAAGTTTTCTCATTTGTGGTCTTGTTTGGGGGCTATTTCTTTTAAGAATAAAATTTTATGACTTCCTAAGCAATCACTTCTGTCAATAGCATATTTTTTTTGTTTTTGCTTTTTTTTAATAATAAAAGGGAAGACAAGAAGTTGACACCATCCCTCTGGTAGTAAATACTGTGATAGGATTGAGGTGAGGAGAGGCCTTCCATCCATTCTTTCACTTTCCTCTTCTCAACTTCTGCTCCCCCCACCTTGGGATGGAATCCTCTAAAGAGACATTTTTCTAAAAACCAATTTAATGAACTTTAAAGGACCTATATGGAGTTGCCTAAAGCCTTTCACGTGAAGGTACTTCCTCTGGATAAAGCAGTTGGATCTCTATCTGCTATCCAAATGGATCCTCCCACCTTCCCCATCCCAACCCCCCTATACATATACCCACCCCTCCACTATCTGCAAAGGTAATGTTTCTCCTATCATTTGTAGACTGGTTCACACCCACACCCACCCACACACACACACACCCACATACACACACACTTTTCCTGCTACTTTTGTGGTGGTTTCCCCCCCAAAAATGAAAAAAGAACAGAAATAGATTACATTGACACAAGGAGGATAGGAAAGGAGAGATTCATAATGAATGACTTTTCTGTAGCACATTAGATATGCACATTACTAATAGTAGCTCTGGAGAAGAATATAAGTTCTTTGAGCCAGACACTGAATATTTTTTGCTTTGTATTCCCTTAGCACCTAGAACAATGCTTGGTATACAGTAGGCAGCGAGGTGGTTCAATGGATAGAACTCTGGGCCTAAAATTGGGAAGATCTGAGTTCAAATGTGACCCCAACTAGTTACTAGTTGTGTGACCCTGGGCGAATCACTTAACCCTGTTTGCCTCATTTTTCTCATCTGTAAAATGAGCTGGAAAGGGACAGCTGGGTGGCACAGATGGAGCACTGACCTGGAGTCAGGGGGCCCTGAATTCAAATTCATTCTCAGATACTTACTAGCTCTGTGATCTTGGGCAAGTTACACAACCCCAATTGCCACTAAAAAATAAATTTAAAAAAATGAGTTGGAGATGGAAATGGCAAACCACTACAGTGTCTTTTCTAAGAAAACCCCAAAAGAGATTATAAAGAGTTGCATTTCATGTTTGACCTATATTGGATTACTCACTGTCGGGGGGCGGGGGGGCCGCGGGAGGGAGGGAGAAAAATTTGGAACACAAGGTTTTGCAAGGTTTGTTGAAAATTATCTTTGCATGTATTTTGAAAATAAAAAGTTATTGTTTAAAAAAGAGAGACACACAGAGAGAGGGAAGAAGAGTCAATGAGCACTGAACAGTACAATTATTGTTAGATATATTTTTATCTTTAAAACCATGAACTGAGGCCCCCAAAAGTTGAGGGATTTCCCTTTGAGGCTGTCTCCTTCCTGGGAGGAGTGGAGTCTAGCCTTTGCTGGACCTGCTCCTGAGATTGGGGCAGAAGCTGCTGGGGGGGGGGGGTGTTCCTTTACAGCTGAAGGCAGGTTTTGGGTGGGAAGGGGCCATCTGGGCTTCGTTGGAAGGGGATAGATGATCTTATAAGATCAATCATATAAGATCATATAGCAGCCAGGTACAGTAGAAATATTGATGTTCTTTAAGTTAGGAAGACCTGAGTTTAAATGGGTATTTTACAAATACTGAGTATGTAATTCAGTAAGTCACTTCTACTCTTGGTTCTCTAGGAAACTGCAACCTGCATTGGCAGAGAGAATTTCCTCATTGGGAACTTCCTTTGATCGATGTCATCACAGATCCTTCGCATGGCCTACAGAATTAGTTTTTGACAGAACTAGCCTTTCTTCTATGGGTTAAACCCTACTTTTGCAAAGTACTTTTGAACCTCCTTGGATTCTATTTCCTCAAATATAAAATGAGGAGCTTAGACTAAGCCTCTGAGATCCTTCTAGCTCTAAGTCTATGATACTATTGTTATCTTATCTTCAAAATGTCACCACTTACCAAGTCCTGTAAATTCTTTTAAATAACTTCCAAATATCTTCCTCCCTTCGAAATATGGCAAGGTGCTCTCAATATCGTCCAGGGACTTTTCACCCCACGGACAGACCCCTGCCAATGCCCTCATCATTGGCTTCCCTGCCTACAATATCTCTATCCTTGAATCCTCTTTGCTTTTGTCAGTTAAATGATCATCTTCACCATAACTCAAAATCCTCCCATGGCTCCCTACTGTCTACAGGATCAAATCAAATTCTTCAATCTGGCATTTCACAGACTTTCCCTCCTGGCATTCTTTTTCACCTGTCTCCTATGATTGTCTCATTCATTCAGTTTTTTTTTAACTCACTATTCTCAAAATATACCTGATGTATCTGAGAACAATGAGTTAAAAAAAAATCTTTTTACCTTGTGGTAGCTTACAACATCCTGCACCAGTCTAATGCCTTCCCATCCACCCACATTGTGATCATACTAAAATAATATCTCCATCCATAAAACCCTTCTTGACCTCTCCACATTGATGAGATCCTCCCTCACAACTCCAAAGGGGATCATTTGTTGTGTGAAAAATGTTGCCCCAGTCCCCTCCTGCCTTGGTATCTATCTCCTTTACTATTGTCATAAATCCTTAGGCAAATACTTGGCACTAGTTTAACTCTTGTATATTTCTCTCTTGTTTTTGCAGTATACTGTAAGCTCCTTGAGAACAGGGCCTTTTTCATCCCTAACTTTTTTCTTGTGGTTTAGTGTCCAGAAGCAAGTTCCCAGGACACACCCTACATTCATTCTAGATGTTTTGATTCGATTCACATTTTCAGAGTAATTTTCCTTGTCCCCTTCTAGTGGGGCCTAAAGCTTGCCTTCTCTTGGACCTTCCGCTGTGGGAGAATGGTGTCTCTTGGCTGCCTCTGCCCTGATCTCCGGAGTGGGTTTGGCGGGGTTTGCCCTCCATTCTTTTTGGGGAGGAAGCATTTTTTTTCAGTTAGCCTCAAAATTACTTCAGTTTCAAACTCACCTGAGGCAACACAGAAACATGCAAATTCACCTTGTCTTGCCCAGATCCCGTATCTACCCATCAGTTCCCTTCCATGGCATAGTCTGCCCTTCAGATGTCTACTCCAACATAGATCCCCACCATCCCACCCCTGGTATTCTACTTAGTGAGTATTCCTAGCTAATTGAATACCATATAATAGGATATACACAAGAGCTATGTTTTACACAGAGCAAGTGCTTAATAAATATTTGCAAAATTGAAAAAAAAAGAATTGCAAGTGACTGAACAACAAACACAGTAGGTACTTAGTAAGTATTCAAATTATACTGAATCTCACTTGATTCTCATAATAATCCTGCAGGTAAATTCTTTTATTGTAATTACTATTTTTATAATTTTACAAATGTAGAAGATGAGGTTTAGGGTTAAGTAACTTATCAAGCACCAGCTTCAGGTCCAGAACTCTTCCCATTATAATAATAACAAATTTATGGAGGGCTTTTGCTTTGCAGAGAAGTTTACATATATTATCTCATTTAATAATAGCAATGTATCTTTATATATCTCTTTAAAGTTTTCCAATTCATTTTACATATATTGTCTTTTAATCCTCCTAATTCTGTGAAGTAGCTGACTATTATTATTCCCATTTCACAGAGAGGAAAACTGAGTCTAAGAAAGCTTAAGTGACTTACTCAATATCACAGGGCTAGTCAGTGATTGTTATCTACAGGAATTGAATGGAAGTCTTTCTGACCATAAAAACATTATTCTAACTACTATCCCACCTAGTTGCTTATGGGATAGCAACTATGGGTATTATTATCCTCATTTTAGAGATGAGAAAACTGAGGTTCAGAGATATTAGGCAACTATCTCCAGACTGTCCTACAGTAATGTAAGCTTATAATGTAAGGCAGGATTTGAACCCTTCCCTAACCCCTATAAAATCCAGTATCTTCCCTCAATTTTTCCTATTTATCCTATATATGATGCTTGCTTATCCATATCTGCTTATGTGTTATCTTCCCCATTAGATTGTAAGCTCCTTGAGGGCAGGGATTTTCTTTTGCCTTTTTGTTCTTCCCAGTGCTTAGTATTAGTGCCTGGCATATAGTAGGTGCTTAATAAATGTTGACCAAGCAAACCTTCAGCTTTCTGACTCCAGAGCCAGCACTCTGTGCATTATAATATGCTTCCATTACAACAATTGTCTATTTATCTAAAAAATGCTATTCCTCCTTATCTCAGATCACATGTATCAATCTGAACCCTATCAGACTTTAGGTAGCATCATTACTAACAGGCAGAGAGTTTACTCTGGGTTTATTGTATACATGATATGCATGCTTACTTAGATAGTCGACTCCTAGAAGGTAAAGGACGTTGCAACATACCTCAGACTTCATATAGTCTTGACATCTCATGATCCAGTAGTAAATACTTTTTTATTTTTTCTTGAATTCAAAATATACAACAAATGCTCAGATCAAGAAAGCATATATATTAGTAGAAGAAATTATATTCATGAATGTCCATTTTTTCTTTACTTCCTTGTAAATTATTCTTGGGTTCTCAGCTGTGGCAGCTTATTTTTTATCCCCCCCTTTTCATTCCCACCACCCCCAAGAAGGCTATACTTAAGAAGAGATATATTTATGTATACATATGTAAATATATACATACACACACTCACACCCCCCCATCTACACACGTCTTTCCTATCTCTGCTGATTCTTTAATTAAATTCTGCTTTATAACTTGCCTTGCTATGAGGCTTCCATGGCCTCGTGATCTATAACACTTTTCCTCATCTTAGTGTTCAAGATCACCCACCATATCTGGCCTTGGTGTTGTAGATCACCCATTGTCCCTTCTTTGTCCATCGTCTTGGTGTCCTAGATGGCCCGTTGTTCCCATCTTGGTGTCCTAGGTGGTGCACTGTCCCCATCTTGGTGTCCTAGGTGGCACGGCTTTTGTGGTTTCACAATCTAGAACACTTTTCCATGTCTTGGTGTTCTAGATCACCCACCGTCTCCTGCCTTGGTATTGTAGATCGCCCATTGTCCCCTCTTGTCCCTCATCTTGGTGTCCTAAGTGGCTTGTTGTCCTCGGTGGCACAGTTTTTGTGATTTTGTGATCTAGAACACTTTCCCATGTCTCGTTGTTCCAGATCAACTGGGCACGGCTTTCAGGGTCTCTTGATTTAGAACTGTTTCCCATGTCTTCTTGTTCTAGGTCACCTGCTGTCCTGTCTTGGTGCTCTAGATAGCCCGTTTTCCACATCTTGATATCCTAGATGACCTGGCTTCTGTCTTTGTCTCACATCTGTTTCAGCACAATACCTCCTTTTCTAGTTAACTTTTTTTCCCCATGATCTCGTTTTTCTTGGATGGTTTTTAGTTTTAGTTTTGCCTCAGTGTCTCTCCTTTCATTTTTAAATTCTTTTTTTGAGTTCCTCTGTAAATTCTCTCTGGGTAGGGAAGCCATTTCACATATTCTTTGGGGTAGAAGCTTTTTTTTTTTACTAACATGTCCTTCTCTGAAGATGAACCCCAGTCTTCCCTGTTCCCATAATGTTTCAATGGTGGGGTTCTTTATTCTTTGCCAGATCATTTTTATGAGGCATTAATGTAAGCCCCTCGAATCATGGGGTGGGGGATGATGCCTTAAGGTTCCCTTCAGCTCTCCACTCTGACCAGGAATCCCAAACCAAGAGCTCCCTCCTCCTGCAAGTGCTTGCAGCCAGCAGCATCCCTGCCCCGCTGCTTCTGCACTCATTGGATGCTGGTTCCTTCTCACCCAGCACCTCATTCCACAGCACAGCTGGGCATGGTGTTCCCAATCAGAGAATGTTCCCTCAAACCCCGACTCTAAAATTTGGGAGGTGAAAGTCTCTGTGGTTCCTGCTGAGGCTCCAGCCACACCCAGCTATCCCAAGGGGTCCCCACTTGATGTTTATTCGGAGCTACCCCAGAGATGTTTGCACTTCAGACAGGTTAATTCCCAGCTGGGGGTCTTTCTTCAGATCTTCTCTTGTATCAGGAGGACATCTATTCTACCCCAAGTCTTCTAGATTTTTCACCAGTCTGTGTTAGCCCAGAGGCACAAATTTGTTCTCTTTGTGGGGGAAATGCAGGAAGCTGGAAATTTACCAACCTACTCCACCATCTTTTCAGAATCCTCCTCTGGTACTTTTTGACAAAGAACATTGGAGAAATGATGATCCCTACCCTCTAGGAGTTAATTGCTTAAAACCACAAAGCCATCAAAATAATCTTCCAAAATTGTAGGTCTATGTCATTTCCCTATTTCCCCCCACCAAAAAAATCTCCAAAACAGATACTTATTTGGTATGGCACTGAAAGTTATCAAACTGTGCATATCTTTTGACCCAGCAGCATTTCTATTGGGCTTATATCCCAAAGAAATCATAAAGGAAGGAAAGGGCCCCACATGTGCAAGAATGTTTGTGGCAGCCCTTTTATAGTGGCAAGAAACTGGAAACTGAATGGATGCCCATCAATTGGAGAGTGGCTGAACAAATTATGGTATATGAATATTATGGAATATTGTTCTGTGAGAAATGACCAGCAGGATGATTTCAGAGAGACCTGGAGAGACTTGCATGAACTGATGCTGAGCAAAATGAGCAGAACCAGGAGATCATTATACACGACAACAACAATACTATATGATAATCAATTCTGATGGACATGGCTCTCTTCAACAATGAGATGTTTCAAACCACTTCCAATTGTTCAGTGAAGAAAGCCATATACACCCAGAGAGAGGGATATGAAATGTGGACCACAACATAACATTTTCATGCTCTCTATTGATGTTTGCTTGCATTGTTTCCTTTCTCTTATTTTTTTTCTTGTATATACGATTTCTCTTGCACAACAATAAGTGTGGAAATATGTATACATATATTCGATTTGTCAAGTATTTTAACATAATTAACATGTAGTGCATATCCTGCCATCTAGGGGAGGTGTGGGGAATAGGGGGGGGGAAGTTGTAACAGAAAGCTTTGTAAGGGTTAATGTTGAAGAATTAACCATACATATGTTTTGCAAATGAAAAGCTTTAATAAAAAAAAATTTAAAAAATCTCCAAACCTTTGATGATTCTCTACTTTCTCAAGGGTAAATGCATATCCATCTACCTTGCATTTGAAGCTATCTAGAATGGGGCTCAAATGTAGCTCTCCAAACTTATTTGATACACATTGCTAATAATAAGAATGCTTATTATGTTCTTTACTAATGTTAAACATTGCTAATAATAACAATACTTGATAGGTCACAGCCCAAGGTCAAATGCCAGCTAAAAGGAATAGCAAAGAAGGACAATTAGTCAATTAAATAAATGCAGTTCTATTTATATTGTTGTTACTTAAACTAATTGGTTGAATGAAGGAGTGCTATCTTTATTAAGCCATTTGTAAATGAAAATGTGTCCCAATGAAAAAAGCCCAGTACTATCTCCCTATAGGGAATACTATATGTAGCAGTTTCTTCCTCCCTTGGATTCTAACTAGCTGCTTTTAATCATCTGGGGAAGGCAATTAGATTAACAAACAGTATAAAAGGAAAGCATAGAGGTTTTATGGGAAGATCTCTTCCTATGAGTAGAGTACATGAGCTCTCACATATGACCTCTGTGGCATGTTAGTTGACATCATGTCTTTAGTTCTCATCTTGTTTGATCTTTGTCCAAGACTTCCTTGTAAATCCTTCACAGGGGAGATATCTGGCATCTTGGGAAGGAGGGTGAATGAGGGGGGTCTTCTTTTTTGACATTACTTTTAGATAGCATTTATTCTTTGTTCCTAAGACCAAGGTTTGGTTCTTTTTTTTATCTATGCATCTATGTATCTACACACACATAGATGAATAGATAAGAAAAAAAACAAACATTTGTTGAGCACTTTCTCTGTTCTCAGTGTTATGCGTGTGTTCTATTTATTATAGAGGGCCATTACATATGCTTGAGAAGGAAGTTACAAGAATTTCAGGACCAGGTTAATGGAACAAATGGGACCCATTTTACTTGAGTCTCTTTTCATTTTGAATATTATAAAGAGGTAAGATTTAATTCACAGATCTTCAAAAGTGATAAAACCACTTCTGGGAGCCAAGATGGCAGAATAAGCAGTAAATTGCTCTAGCTATCCCATGTTCACTTCCACAAGAAATAAATGAAATTCACCTGTATCACTAAATGTCCATCTTCTTCCCTGAAAGATAATGTTCAATTTAGCTGGATAGTTGATTCTTGGCTGTAATCCAAGTTCCTTTGCCTTTCTGAATATTAGATTCCAGGCCTTTTAAGGTGGAAGCTGCTAAGTCCTGGGTATTCTGATTGTGGCTCCTTGATATTTGAATTGTTTATTTCTAGCTGCTTGCAATTTTTTTCCTTGATCCAATACTTCTGAAATTTAGTCACAATATTCCTTGGAATTTTCATTTGGGGGTCTCTTTCAGAGGGTGATAGGTGAATTCTTTCAATGGCTATTTTACCTTCTGGTTCAAGAACATCAGGGCAGTTTTCCTTGATGATTTCCTGAAAGATGATGTCTAGGCTCTTTTTACTTTTTCTTTTTTTTTTATTGAAGCTTTTTTTTAAAAAAATGCACTAATCTGGAACTATGCTCAAAAAGTTATCAAACTGTGCATACCCTTTGACCCAGCAGTGTTTCTATTGGGTCTATATCCCAAAGAGATCTTAAAGAAAGGAAAGGGACCCCAATGTGCAAAAATGTGTCAGCCCTTTTTGTAATGGCTAGAAACTGGAAACTGAAGGGATGCCCATCAATTGGAGAGTGGCTGAATAAATTATGGTATATCAATATTGTGGAATATTATTGTTCTGTAAGAAACGACCAGCAGGACGATTTCAGAGAGGCCTGGAGATACTTGCATGAAATGATGCTAAGTGAAATGAGCAGAATCAGGAGATGATTATACACAGCAATAAGACTCTATGAGGATCAATTCTGATGGACATGGTTCTCTTCAACAATGAGGTGATTCAAACCAGTTCTTATTGTTCAGTGATGAAGAAAGCCATATACACCCAGAGAGAGGCCTGTGGGAACTGAGTGTGAACCACAACATTTTAATGCTTTCTGTGAATATTTGCTTACATTTTGTTTTCCTTCTTAGGTTTTTTTTCCTTCTTTCTAGATCTGATTTTTCTTGTGTAGTAAGATAACTGTATAGATATGTATGCATATATTGGATTTGTCATATAATTTAACATATTTAACATGTATTAGACTACCTGTCATCTAGGGGTGGGGGTGGGGGTGGAGGGGAAAAATTTGGAACAAAAATTTTTTTTGCAAAGGTCAATGTAGAAAAATTACTCATATGTTCTGTAAATAAAAAGCTTTAATAAAAAATATGCATGGATAATTTTTCAACAGTGATCCTTGCATAGTCTTGCGTTCCAAATTTTCCTCTCCTTCCCTCACCCTCTCTCCTAGATGGCAAATAATCCAGTATACATTAAACATGTTAAAATATATGTTAGATCCAATATATGTACACATATTTGTACAATTATCTTGCTGCACGAGAACGATTATATCAAAAAGGAAAGAAAATGAATAAGAAAATAAAATGCAAATGAACAACAAAAAGAGTGATAATGTTATGTTATGATCCACACTCAATTCCCCCAGTTCCTCTCTCTGGGTGTAGATGGCTCTCTTCATCACGAGATCATTGAAACTGTAGGCTCTTTTTTTTCATTGTGGTTCTCAGGAAGTCCAATAATCCTTAGATTGTCTCTCCTAGAGCTATTTACCAGATCAGTTGTTTTTCCAATGAGGTATTTTATATTTTCTTTTATTTTTTTCTTTTTTTTGTTTTGTTTCAATGATTCTTGATGTCTTACTGAGTCATTCATTCTGAATTATTTTCTTCAGTTACCTTTTTTAGTTCCTTTTGTATTTGGCCAATTGACTTTTTAAATGAGTTGTTTTATTTGTTGCAATTTTTCCCATTTCACAAATTCTGTTTTTCAATGAATTGGTTTCTTTTTCTTTTTTATTAAAGTTTTTTTATTTGCAAAATATATGCATGGGTAATTTTTCAACACTGACCCTTGCAATGCATTCTATTCCAAATTTTTCTCTCCTTCCCCTCACCCCCTCCCCTAGATGGCAGATAGTCTAATACATGTTAATTATGTTAAAATACATGATAAATTATGTGTATGTATACATATTTATACAGATATCTTGCTGTACAAGAAAAATCAGATCTACAAGAAAAACAATTGGTATCTTTTTCATATCTATCTTGTAAGGAGTTATATGCTATTGGATTGCTTGCCATCTAGGGGAGGGATGGAGGGAAGGAGGAGAAAATCTGAAACACAATGTTGTCAAATTATCCATGCGTATGTTTTGAAAATAAAAAGATTTATTTAAAAAAGGAGTTATATGCCCTTTCCATTTTATCAAATCTATTTTGTAAGGAGTTTTCCTCAGATAATTTCTGGTTTTCCTTTTCCATACCCTCTTGCAAAGTTCTCATTTCCTCTCCCCATTTTTCTTCTAACTCTCTTTTAAGATCCTTTTTGAAATCTTCCAAGAAAGCCTTGTGAAATGAGGAACAACTCATATCACCCTTTAGGGCTTCATCTGGAGTTGCTTTGCCTTTAGGATCCTTGAGAGCTGTTCTTTTCTCTCTCCATAAAAGCTATGGTCAGAGTTCTTTTTGCTTTTTTGCTCATTTTTTTAAAGGCTGAGGTCTGCTCTTAAGGCAAAGGTGTGACAGCCACTTTAGTTTGCCCTGGGGCCAGTGTTTCTGACTGGCTTCCAGTGCTGGGTAATCATGGCTAAATCCCAAGTTCTTCCGGGGTTCAGTGGTTTACAATTTACCTTTTGTATTTGCTTTTGGGTGTCTTGCAGTAAATCTGAAAACCATCAACTTGCAACCAGGACAGAGTAGCCTTAGAGTCTCAAAGTAGATTCCCTGGTGCAATGTTCTGGCTCCCCAGTCCAGCTCCTAGTCCTGATCTCCTTGCACTGCAGTCTGGGCTCAGTAGCCTCTCCCCCTGCAGATTGAAACAGATTTTTCCTGAAGTTCTTCCAAAATATCTTCTTCTGGAAATTTGTACTCCAAATATTTGTAGGTTCTGTCACTCCAAAACCAGTTCAGAGGTTTAATCTGCTGTTGATCTGAGGGAAGTTTGGAGCAGGTCACAGAAAGCCACGTCTACTCTCTGCCATCTTGGCTCCACACCCCATATTCACTTATAAACAACCATAAGATGGCACCACAAAACAAATCCTGGAACATCAGAATCAACAAAAAGTGGGGGTGAGACAATCTTTTAGCCCAAGAAACTTGGAAGATAGATAAGAAATGTCCGTCTCACTCAGGTCAAAGAGGAGCATAGTCCAGGACAGGAATCATCCAAACAAGCTAGCAGTAAGCCTCACCTCAGCAAACCAGTGGTAGATCCTAAGCTCCAGTTTGGTGGAGCAAGCAAGCACCAACACTATGATCCCTCATGTGCCTCAGCACAGCCAGGGGAATGGGCAGAGTCCAGCTTGGGGACCATTGCCAGGGGCTTCAAATTATAAAAATGGGAAAAGACCTATATGTGCAAAAATATTTATAGCAGCCTTTTTCCTGGTGGCAAAATATTGGAAATTGAGGGGATGCCCATCAATTGAGAAATGGCTAAACAAGCTGTGATATATGAATGAGTTGGAATAATTAAGACAAGATGAATAGGCAGATTTCAGAAAAACCTAGAAAGATTTGGCAAAATTAAAAGGGCCCTAGAAATAATTGCTCACTTTAGTTGAAACTGTTTATTTTCCAGATGAAGAATTAGAGAAAGAGATGAAAAATGGAGAAAAAAAGTTCTAAACAAGGAAGTAACATTTCCAAGGAAAAGTTCAGTGCTATACCAAATAAGTATCTGCTTCTGTTATAGAAGGATTTCTTACACTCTGTGATGATCAACTGTGAAAGACATGGTTCCTCTAAGCAGTCCAATGATCCAAGGCAAGCCCAATAAATTTTGAAAAACACCATCTGCATCCAGAAAAAGAACTATGGAGATTGAATGTAAACCAACACATGCTATGTTCACTTCTTTTTTTTCTGTTTTTTCGCTCTTTAGTAGTTTTCCCCTTTGTTCAGATTTTTCTCTCCCAGCATGATTCATCAAGAAATGTGTATTTTAAAAAGTTAATATAGGGCACAGCAATGGAAACGATGGAGGAGATGAGATCCTGAATAAAGAACTGCCATAATCTATCCTCTGGCTCCTCATGACACTCCTTTGAATAGACACGCTGAGTGTGGCCGGAATGTTCACTGAAGCTCTTAACAAAGAGAACCTTGCAAGCAAAATGAGTTTCAATGTATGAATGGAGAGTGCATTCCAACTATTAATGTTTGTGATAATTATCAACATTGTACTGATAGTTCAGATGAAACACACTGTGTTCAGCTAGCCAATGGCACACTAAGTGTTGATGGCTTTGTACAGTTCAGGATTCACAACGAGTGGCATGTGGCTTGTGCAGAAAACTGGAACAACCAGCTTTCAAATAGTATTTGCCACTTATTAGGATTAGGGAATGTGAATACATCATCACAACTTTTTTCAACAGGTGGTGGACCATTTGTCAAATTAAGTATAGGTTTTAATGGCAGTTTAATCTTAACGCCCAGTGAAAAATGTTTTAATGATTCACTAATTCACTTATTCTGCAATCCTAAATCTTGTGGAAAACAACTAGTAGCTCAAGAAAACAACCATAAAATTGTTGGTGGGAATAATGCCAAGGAAGGGGCATGGCCCTGGATGGCTTCCCTGTTTTACAATGAACACCTTTTGTGTGGTGCTTCTCTTATTAACAATGAGTGGTTGGTCTCTGCAGCTCATTGTGTATATGGGAGGAATTTAATACCATCACAGTGGAAAGCAATCCTGGGCCTTCACTCTACATTGAATCTGACAAATTCTCAAACAGTAATTCAAGTAATTGATCAAATTATCATAAATCCACATTACAACAAGCGGACAAAGGACAGTGACATTGCCCTGATGCATCTTGAATTCAAAGTGAATTACACAGATTATATACAGCCTATTTGCCTACCTGAAGCAATTCAAGTCTTTCCTCCAGGAATGAACTGTTCTATTGCTGGCTGGGGTAGAATAATACATCAAGGCCCTACTGCTACCATACTACAAGAAGCCCAAATCCCTCTTATATCAAATGAGAAATGCCAACAACAAATGCTGGAATACACTATTACTGAAAATATGATATGTGCAGGTTATGAAGAAGGAGGAGTTGATTCCTGTCAGGGAGATTCTGGTGGGCCATTAATGTGCCAAGAGAATAATAGGTGGTTTCTTACTGGTGCTACCTCATTTGGATACCAATGTGCATTGCCTAATCGTCCTGGGGTATATGTTCGAATACCAAAGTTTGTAAAATGGATAAAAAGTTTTACATCTCCAATGTTAAGCAGAAACATCCTGCTTTGATGGTTTCTTCATGCTGTACTAATTTATACTTTAGATCTTCTATATGTATACATCAATGCCTTCTCCTATATCATTTTCATCTATACCCTCCATAAAGGATGAAATAGCCTTTCCCTTCATTTTGTTTCTATACCATTGTAACATATAAGCTGGGGTTTTTTGGGTACCATTTATGCTTTCTAATGATAAGCCAATCTCCTTTTCTGGTCATGCATGATCTTTTAATTAATATACAATGTCTACACAAATTGAACTTCATCTTCTCTCTTTATACAAAGTTAGCATTTTCATTTCAACACTGGTAAAATTAAAAACTTTAAGTCCATTCCTGCCATCTAGGGGAGGGGAGGGGACTGGGGGTAAAATTTGTAATAGAAAGCTTTGTAAAGATCAATGCTGAGGAACTACCCATATATATGTTATACAAATAAAAAGCTTTAATAAAAAAAACTTTAAGTCCACATATATATATACATATATATATATGTATATATATAATGACCTAATATCAAAGGCCCTCTCTGTTGCTCTTGTTTAAACATAAGATAAAAAGATCTCTATCAATCTAAATTTTTTAACTAAATAAAACAATGATATTTATAATTTTTTACATTCTTTCAACTCTAGATATACCTACTATCCTTCAGTCATTTTATCTATTAATTTAAAATAGTGACTAAAAATCCATTGTAAAATTGGCCAAAGAAGAACCACTGTGACTTCCCATTAATACTGCAGTATATGCTTTTAAAAAAATTATTAAAATGCACAAACTTCAAACACATTAAAATATCCAATTAATTATAAAAAAAAGTTAATATACATGTGTCACCAAAAAAATAAAACAATTAAAAAAAACCCAAACCCAGAACAACAAAAAAGAAGAGTTTCTTACAAAAGCATGTGTCAAACTAGCTAACTGTTGAGGTACCTCCCTTCTCAAACATTCAGTAATTGTATAATTTTTCTACAACACAGGCAGAGCCTGTCCATTCTCCTTCTTATTCAATCTGTTGCATTAAATTTCACATTTAATAAGTGCCTTTTATGTGACAGATGATGAAGGGCAAAAAGAGAAAATGAAAAACAGGCCCTTCTCTCAACAAGCTAGCATTTTAGAGGGCATTCCAGTATTGTACATTGGTAAATAAATACAAGATAATCTGAGAAGAAAGAGAGCACTAACAATAGGGTGGATTACGTGAGCCTTCCTGGAGGAAATTGCACACTGGAGGAAGCTGAGGACTCTAAGAGTTAGAGATGCAAATGTGCTTATTTAGGTGATCATTTTGGCTGGAAGGCCAAAGAGCTTACATGCCAAAAGGGGAAGACCGCTCATATATAGGAGTAATAGCTAAGGAGAGTGGATTTGGCCACGGAGGTTACAATGATGGTAAATGGTGTCGTAGGGCCATTGATTGGAAGTTCAGTTGGTTGGAAATTCTTTCTAGGAATATTGATTTGTTTCTTTTTCTAAGATCTCAGGGAGCAGGGTGGGGAGGGAGGGATAGGTACTTGGCAAGAAAATGACCAGAGACCCATCTGGGGCAGTCCACATGTACTCTGATGAAGTTTCACCATCCACTTTCACTACCAGGAGGAAACTGCAGTGCCAAGTCCTGGTCCAAGGCACAGGAAGGGGATGGAACCAAGCAGAAAGGCACAAAAATGATTAGGTTTGGATAAATTTCAGCTGTTACAGAACACGTTCCAAGGCTTGGGATATAGCTCATGTGAAGGCAGGGAGAATGTACTTCAATTACCAAAGAAATTTAGGGAATTTTGCAGGGCAATGAGGCTAGAACACAAAGTGATTGGAGGGCTGTAAATAATATGAAATAAATATGGAAAGGCAGATTAAAGCCAGATTATAGAGATCTTTAAATGCTAGGCTGAGTTTGTATCTTATCCCAGCAACAATAGGGGAACAGCTTCTTGAGCAGGTTAGTGACATATTCAGACCTGTGCTTTAGCAATACAAATGTGGCAGTCATGTAGAGAATAAGCTTGGAGAGTGGATTCAGGAAGATGGGAAGCCAGTTAGGCTACTGCAAAAGTCTGATTGAAAGTTATTGAGGGCTATACAAGTAGAATCAATAATACTGGACATCTGAGGCATCTAGGTAACGCAGTGGATAGAGCACTGGTCCTTAAAGTCAGAAACATCTGACTTCAAATCTGGCCTGAGATATTTAGTAGCTGTGTGATCCTGGGCAAGTCACTTAACTGCAATTATCTCCCCCAAAAAATAATAAAATAAGGCCTGGCATTGGTTATAAAGAATAAAGGAAAGAGTCGAGGCTATTTATGACTTTGTCCCTGGATGCTGGTTCCCTGGACAGGAAAATGGAAGTTAGAATTAAGAATAGGTTGGGACTGAGAAGAATAATGAGTTCCATTGTGGACATGTAAAGTTCAAGATGCTGATGGGATATCTAGGTAGGAAGTCCAACAGACAGTTGACAATGCAGGAATATGGTTCAGGAAAGAAATTTGTTTTGGATATGTAGATTTGAGTTATCTATATACTATAGAGATTATAATTGTACTTCTAAGAACTAATGAGACCCCCAAGAGAAATGTTATATAGCAGAGGTGTGAAACACACAACCTGAGAGGATCCAGATAACCAGATGAAACTGTAATTGGGAAATAAAAAACAAAATAAATAAAAATAAAATAAACCATAATGTTAATATGTGGTTTTCTAAGTCAGCAAACAGCTGCAGGGATGCTAAGGCAATATGTGCCTTATTTATGGTGAGCCTTGAAAGATAGCCAAATTTAGAGGAGATTAGATCTAGCCATTTTTATTTTACAGCAGTCAATTTTTTTTTTCTTAAGTTCAATGCATTTGCTTTCAAGGACTAAGATCATGAATCCACTGTAATCTCATCTACATGATTTGTTTGGGGAAATGTGTGATTCATAAAACAAACAGAGTCTACATACAGAATAGATCAAGAGATGTATGAAAATTTCCCAGATGCCATTTCACAATCCAAGAAAGGATCCATGTAACACAATGGAATGGACAATTCTGCAGTTGATTCCATTTTGGCTGTCCAATCTAGGCTTGTGGCAATCTTAAGAACTGAATCACAGAAAATGTGACCATTCAATATACCACATTACAGCTGAAATTTATTTAAAACTAGCCATTTTGTGCCTTTTTGCTGGGCTCCATCACCTTTCTATGCGTTGGACCAGGACTTGGAACTTGCAGTTTCCTCTGGGTAATGAAAGTGGGTAGTAAAAGTTTACCAGAGTACATGTGGACTGCCCCAGATCCACCATCATACTGGTTTCTGGTCATTTTCTTTCCAAGTATTTATCCCTCCCTCCCCAGTCCACTCCCCCAGATCTCGGAAAAATAAATGAATCAATATTCCTTAAAAAAGGACTTCCAATCAATTGTCCTGTGACACCATTTACCATCACTATAACTTCCCAGGTCAAATCAATTCTCCTTGGTTATTAGTCCTATATATAAATGGTCTTCCTGTTTTGATTGAATATAAGCTCTTTGGACTTCCAAACAAAATGATAACCTAAACAACAGGCAGACCCATCCACTAATTCTCTACCCCTTAAGTTATTTTCTACATACCTAATTCTGAAATTCATACCAAGAAGAAAGATCAAGAAATCTAGTCAGAAGCAACTTCTAAGTCTGATAAGTGATTTCCTCTACCTCAGGAATTGCACAAGAAGCCAGTCTAAGGACAACAGGAAAGGGGGCTCCTCCAACAAGTATAGTCTCTTAGTGTGACCCAAGATAGACCAGAAATCCATGTAACTTGCATCTAGTCAACACTGAGTGGAAGCCTCTCCCAAAGAAGCCAACTAAGTAGTCAAAAAGCCTCAAAGGGTGGCTTAAAAGCTCCAGAGAGTGGCAAAGAATACAAACCAGTGTGATATAGCAGTGCCCAACTGCAACACCAAGGAGCTTGGAGGTCTCTAATACTGTCCTGAAACATCAAGGAAATCCCTGGAGATCCATTCATCTGAATCTTAAAGATTCAGAGAGGTGGGAGAAGGAAAGAAAGTTAACCCCAGAAGACAAAAGTCAGCATAGGAAGCCAGTTGACCTAGGGTAAAATCAAGCAGGGTTGGTCAACCCAAAAGAGCAGCAAATGACAAGAGAGTGGATCTGATACAAAGTCCCAAATCAAAAACTAAAGTTGAACAAATGAGTAAATCAAAAAGAACACCAATCAGAATAAAAAATTATTGGAGATCTGGAGATCTAGAGATCCACCCAAAGAAAAATCAAGTAAATGTGTAAGAACTACAAGCAGAGATTCCAAGCAAAACCCCCAAAATGGATTTTCCACAAGGTCTATAATACTTAGAAGAAATGAAGCAAGAGAGAAAAAATGAAATAAAAGGAAATTTAGGAAAGAACTAGAAGGGTAATAAAGAGCTGAGAAAGCAGTAAACTTTAACCAAGAAATAGATTGCCTAAAAACAAGAATAAACCAAAGAGAAGTCAATGATTCCCTAAGACAATGAGAAATACCAGAAGAAAATTAAAAGATTAAAAAATAAAATAAAAGCAGTCTGATATAAAAAGCAACTGACCTAAAAGATTGGTCAAGGAAAGAAAATTTAAAAATCACTGGGCTCCCTGAAAATTATGATAAAATAAAACAAAACAAAACATGGACACTATATTTCAAAAATTATAAAGGAAACTGCCCAGAGGGAAAAGTGGAGGTAAAAAGAATCCATTTTTCACTTCCAGAAAAGAACCTCAACGACAAAAAGTCCAGGAATATGAGGCCCAAAATCTAAAACTCCCAAGACCTGGGGGAAAATACTGCTACTATCCAGCAAGAAGTAGTTTAAGTATTAAGGTATTAGAAAAATGATCACATGCAAAGGGGCATCCATATCCACAGAAGGAATTATGGAAACTAAATATGGATCAAAGCATAGTATTTTTACCTTTTTGTTGGTTTTTTTGTTTGCTTTTTTTCTTTCTTGTGTTTTTTCCCTTTTGATCTGATTCTTCTTGTGAAGCATGACAAATATGGAAATATGTTTAGAAGAATTACACATATTTAAACTATATTGGATTGCTTATTGTCTTAAGGATAGAGAAGAAGGGAGAGAGGGAGAAAAATTGGGAATACAAGGTTTTGCAAAGGTGAATGTTGAAAACTATCTTTGCATGTATTTGGAAAAATAAAATACCATTAAAAATAAATAAATATGATCACATAATAATTGGAAGTTTCCACTAAAAATGAGAGGAGACTTTAGAATACAATATTCCAGCCAGCTCTTACAAACTAGAATAACTTACCTTGCAAAACTGAATATAATCCTACAAGGAAAAAAATTATCTTCAATGGAGTAGAGGACTTTCAAGCATTTCTGATGAAAAGTTCAGAGACTACAACACATGAGTCTAGAAATACCTAGGAAGTTAAATTTATGTGTTCAGTTGGAAGAAGCTATAGGATAAGGGAGAAAACAAGGATCCCTTCAGAATATTAATGGCCTCAAAAGGTATTTAGAGTTAAATAGAAAGACAGAGACCCTGGGGGTGGATTGATTCCATTCTGAGTATTTGAAAAAAGAATAGAGAGTGGAGAAAGTAAAGGAAGGAATACATTAGTGTAGAAAAGAGGAAAAAGGAGGTGGAACATGCTATTTTTCAGAATTGGTTCGTATGATAATATAAAAACATGGAAAAAGACATGCAGGTAAGGGACATTGGTTGAACTTCTTATCTGAAATTTACAAAGGGAGATAGAACATGTATATAATCTGGGAAAAGCAGCAATAGAGTGTTTAGTGGGAGGATAATATCAGGAAAGGAAGTCTCAAACAAAATAAACTTCCTGATCCTGAAGGGAAATTAAATATGGAAGTGCAGAACAGAACTATAATATATGGGAATGCCTCAAATTGCCTCATAGACAACTGGGGAAAGAGTGAATAATCTGTTGTATATGAATGTATGCTGTAAGAAATGACAAAAAGAATTATTTTGGAGAATTCTGGGTAGGATGAATTGAGAGAGTACAATGAGCAAAACCAGAGCAATTTACATAAGCAAAGTAATGTTACAAAGAAAAACAGTGTTAAAAAACTTAGGCACATACAACTACTAAGTCTGCATCGCAAAAAGATCAAAGAAAATGGGCTGATAGGCACAAAAATATTTAGCTGCAGCTCTTTTTGTGGGGGCAAAGAATTGAAAATTATGAGGATGCTTACCCAATTGGGGAATGGCTGAACAAGTTATCCTATGTGATTGATGGAATACTATTGTGAATTAAGAAATGAAGGACAGAATGGTTTCAGAAGTAACTGGGAAGACTTAGGAACTGTTGCAAAGTGAAGTGAGCAGAAACAGAAGAACATTGTACCCAATACTAGCACTATTTCATAATGATCAAATGTGATTGACTTACGATGATGAAAATCACCATCCATCTCTAGAGAAAGTACTGATGGTGTCTGAATGCCAAGCAAGGCATATATTCTCTCTCCTCTCTCGCTGTCTTTCTCTGTCTCCCCTTTTTATTTCTCTCTGTGGATTTGTTTTACAACATGTTTAATATGAAAATGTGTGTTGCATGACCATATATACAATCTATATAAAATTTCTTGCCTTCTCAAGTGGGAGTTGGGGCAAAGAAGGGAGGAGAAGAATTTGGAACTCTAATTTTTTTGAAAAGGTATTTTTTTCATGAAATTGAAAAAAATAAAAATAGTTTAAAACATTAAAAAAAACTTAGGCACTCTGATCAATGCAATGACTAACAATTTCTCCAGAGGACCAATGATGAAGCATGTTACTTCTGATCTGATAGAGATGATGAACACATACATTTTTGAATATGTCCACTGTGTGTGGATCCATTTTGCCTGACTATACCTATTTGTGAAAAAGATGGAAAGAGAAAAAAGAATACAGACCAAAGTATATTTTCTTTTTCTTTATTTTTTTCTCTTTCTTTTTGACAAGGCTAATACAGACATCTGTTTTCCTTGACTACACATTTGTAACAAATTTCTTTTCTTGCCTTTTCAGTGGGTGAAAGAACAGGAACTGGGAGGGAGAGAATTCAAAACTGAAAACAAAATTTATTTTTTCTTAGAAAAACAAAGTATATATAAGTGGAGTGATCCTTATGTATGTATTTAATGAGCTCTCCCAATACATCTGACAAAAGGTGTGTGAAGTACATCTTCCCATGAAGGTTTACAAGTACTTGGCCCCAGTCTCTGTCTGAGGCTTCATAAAAAACTTTGATTGGTCATCTGTGACTTCTTCTAGACCAAAACTCAGTAAGACTTACAAAGGGAATGTTTTTTTTTTCCTTTCTTTTCTCCTAAAGAGTAGAAAATGGCAGGAAAAAGAAAAAGTACATGGCTAATTCTTTGCATTTGCCCAGGTGGCTCCAAATTACTGGACCTCAAGTTCCCAAATATCTTTTCTGAGTTTGTGGTTCCTTCTTCTGAGCACAAGTCAGAGGAATGAGTTCCCAAAGTATACTTTCTATGCAAGCTTGGGGATTCCCAAATAGAGCAAGTCGAAGATTCATTCAGAAGCTGTAAGTTTCTTTACCTTCTGGGATGGGGGAGGAGAGCATGATATGATGAGCTGTTTAATGCTTAACATTTCTGGATTTGATCGTGAATTCCCATAAGTACTTCACATCTTATGCATTTTCTGTATTTTCTGTGAAAGGTACAAAAACAGCTGTTCTATACCTGAAAAAAGAAGCAAATGGTATTAAGTGAATATTCATGTTTTCATATAGAATTCTATTTTTGTATTCTCTTAAATGTATAGACGTGCTTTGTTTTGGAGGGGGTTAAGTTCAGAATACTTTTTTAATATGAATAATGTAAGATCCTTAAGGTCATAGACTGTCTTGCTTTTTGTATTTGAATTTGTATCCCCAATGGTTAGCACAGTGCCTGGAATACAGTAAAAGCATTTAATAAATGCCTTTTCATCCAGTCAATCAAATTGAATGTACAATCAACATTCATAGCCATAATGGATGCACAGTTAAACTTGGATTACTTGGATCAAGATGTCCTGGGAGCAAAATGCATCAAACAGTGTAACATGAATGTCCTTCAGGAGCTACCATACTTATTGTGTGCTTCAGATGGCCTTTCAAAGTAATTAAAAGGGCCCTAATTCTGTAGCCCCCTAGTCTGTGGTGACAATAGCAGAATGGCAGAAAAAGTAGATGGGGGTCCTAAGAATCATTATTTTTAGAGCATATGGCAAAATTAATTTAACCACTTATACTCTAAATGTGAGCTTGTTGTCCAGTGACCAATGAATGGATGCATAAATCATATGAATGTTGACATTCTCACTAAAAAAAATGGAAGCAGAAAAAAAATGAAGTTTCAACTAAATAGGATGACTCCCGGGTTCTCCTTGGAAAGGAAAGGCAAGGGAGTTAGTGGAGTTAGTTTTATTGTGAAGTCAAAGGCGAAGAGAAACATCATTTCATGCAGCAGTTGGTCATCACCTATTGCAATCTCTAAGATAAACATTGGCAAAAAGATTATCATTAAAATAATTGCAGCTTATGAACTAACTTCTCCTGCAGAAGACAAGGAGGTAGAAAAAATCTATGAAGAATTCATTAAGATTCTAAACAGTTAGCACAAAGTGATTTCAAACATGAGCACACAGAGGAATTCGGCAAAAATATCTTGTACAAGATAAGGTCAAGATTAAGAAACATGATAGGTCTGTAGACTATACAAAAGCCTTACACTTTTATATCCCAAATACCTCCTCCAAGAATACCTCCTACCAAATGCTAACCATGATGAGCACTGAATAACATCACAAAAAATAAAACTGACTATCTGAATAGATAGGAAGTCCAACATAACCTTTTTCAACAAGTTGTTAATATTGAAAAATTGGAAATAAAATAACAAGTGACATTGACTATTTCCTCAGAAATTTTCTTCAGTCACCACAGTGGAGAGGCCAAAAGAACCTAGAAACTGCCTCTGCCAACAAACATTTGATCTCCTTTCTGAGTGGAGATATGGGGCTGCCAAGAGCAACAACAGCTTAGAATTCAAATTCATCTGTAAAATTGTATGAAAGAGAATGGTGAAAAGTTAGAAGCAAGATTGAGTCATAAAACACCAAGAAGTGGTAGAGGACAAAACAAGTTTTAAAAAGTTAAACATAAAGTCACTATAGCCATATTCCCTGAAGAACAAAGATGGAACTACAATTACAAGAAACTAAAACAATGAAAAGATCTGTCAAAATTTTCTAAAATATATTTTCTCCCTCACCAGTCATGGATTTGTCACACTTAGATTAATACAATAGTACTCCAAAAGCTGTATAAGGCAGCAGATATGCTCTTAAACAAAGAAAGAACAGCTGTACCAGGCCAATTATGTACAGATAGCTTATGCTGAGGGCAACATCATTTTGAGGGCTTTGAAGGAACAAATCAATAATTCAATTTACACACACACAAACGATTAAGCATCTACTTTGTGTCAGGTATTGAAGATAAAACAAAAACAAGTAAAATCATCTCTCAAGGAGCTTATATTTTATTGGATCAATTCCCAATAGATTTGAAAGGAAAATATTAAAAAGAAAAAATTATAAACATCAATTTTCCAAAAAAGGCAATTGAGACCACATAAATAATTGCTGATCCATATGCCTACTTATCTCTCCTTTTAAAATCTTTATAAGAAAAAATCTACATAAATATCAAAGGCATTATTTAAGTCTAGGAGAAGAGATGGAGCAGGCTTTTGAAAATTATATTTTACGGTAGATTATATCTTTAGTCATACGACTAACTCACAGAAAGAGAATATACGATCCCACTGTGCTTACTGTTTGTTGATAATAAAAAGAAGTTGATTGAGTTTAGAAAAAACATCACTTTTAAGGATTGTACTCGAGTAAGGTGTTTCCAATGCCTGTTAAAAATAATATACAAAATTCTTTGAAAGATGAAGAACTATGGTACAGTCGAAAGAGAACTAGAATCAGAGAACCTGAATTCTACCTGAGATGCTAACTATCTGTTTGACCCTCTGTAAGTCATTTAGCCTCCATGATCTTCAGTTTCTTCTTCAGTTAAAAAAAATATGAAATTGGACTAAATGACCTCTAGATCTATGGTCCTATGTAAACAAGAGAAATTATTTTTTTAGATAATCCTTCGATCTTTAATATCAAGAGAGCCATAAAAGAGGACTTAGCTTCTTAAACTGTAGTTCTCTCAATCCCATATGGTTCTGCATAGCTGAATGTTTGTGTGGGGGTGAAATTGTTATTAATTATCATTAAATGTTTGTTTTCTATACCTATATATCCAGGGTCATGTAAAAATTTTGGATGAAAAGGCGTCATTAGTGGAAAAAGTTTAAGAAGCCCTGAAATAGAAGATGATTGCCGACCAAGGGTGTCTTCCATCATCCTATAGGATACCTAGTATCAATTCCGATGGAAGAAGTGAGGTTCTCCAGATGCTCCTGTCAAGAATATCCAGCCTCTTCAGTAAGATCCATGAATATACCATGATTAGCTTGATTATCCAGAAGAAAAAAAAATAAAACTTATTGTGGGAAGGAGTAGCATTTGAAAAAGCACAGGATACAGAGCTATAGCAATTGAGTTCAAATCCTCATTTTGTCACTTACTACTTATGTGACCTTCACCAAATTATTGTCCTTATACCTGCAAAGTGAGGGTTGGATTTAATACAAATTCCAGCTACAAATATATGATTTTAAGATTTGATGCTAAAATATTTATTATATAGACTAAGATCTAGTAATAACAATATTGTATGATGACCTGTGAACTGTGAATGATTTAGCTATTCTCAGCAATACAACGATCCAAGGCAATTATGATAAAAAATGCTATCCACCTTCAGAGAAAGAACTGATGGCGTCTGAATGCAAATTGAAGCAGACTTTTTAAACTTTACTATTCTTGAGTACTTTGGGCTTGTATTTTCTTTTACAACATGGCTAATATGGAAATGTTTTGCAGGACTACATATATACATTCTATAATGATTTGCTTGCTTTCTCAATGAGGGAGAAAGGGAAAGAGGGAAGAGAGAATTTAGCGTTCAAAATTTTTAAAGGCACGAATGTTAACATTTTTGTTTACATATAATGGAGAAAAACAAAAATAAACAACATATGTTAAGTTTTTGAAAAGTATATCCCATTTTCAAAAAGTACCAAATACATAAAATGGCATGTGCTTGAAGTAGCATTGTATTTCAGGATGCTGAAATCAAACAAGGAAATCCAGAAAGCAGAAGGGAAAGATCAAAGGAGAGAAAAACATGAATCATATTAGTGTAGGAGTATACTACAAACCACTTGGACAGAATGCAGCATGGAGGAAAGAAGGGAAGGCACCTGGACAAGCAAAAGAAATGAGACTTGGGGGATAGAGTGAATAAGGTGGGGTAAATGGATATGTAAAGACTTGTGTTATCCTTAGATATCTTTACAATGAGGGAGACTGTCCAGAGACTGGTGGTGCTCTGCGACGTCCCAAGAGGATAGAAAAGGAAAAAGAAAAGGAGCTATGGCAAGGGGACTGTCTCTGTTCTGCCCCTACTACCTGTCTCTCACCCTGCCAATTTGGAGGTGGGAGTCGGCTCAACTTGTTTAACTTTTGCCAGCCCTAAAAACAAGCATAATATCCATGAAGAAGCCTTGCCACAATCAACAGAAAACCATGAAAAAATCTGAGCTCTAGTCGTGGAAGACAATGGACAACCAACAAAAATACCATGAAAAATCTGGGCTCACATCATGGAAGACAATGAATAATAGCCTAGATTAAATATGAGCTGCAAACATGGAAGAAGGAGGCTATGACATCAGAAAAAAAGGGGATGTGATAAAAAGAAACCAAGCTATGAACCTGAGAAAAGCAAGACTTCAGGTGCAGAAGAATCTGCTTCATGAGGATGGAATGGAGAAAAGTAAGAACTGTGGCCACAAAATAAATTGAGCTTCAGTTATGGAAGGCACTAGACTTTAGGAAGAGCTCAGCCTGTTAACACCTGTATTTGAATAAAGAGAAAATTTAAAATTTCCATCACTGGTATTGACCTGCTTGGGAGCTGCTTTTCAAAGGCAGAGAGAAGTGATCCTGAGATAGGGAGAAACAGAGAGGATTATAAAATGACGCTCCCTTTTCTTTAGGGGGAGGAAGAAGAAAATTGAGCTATCTTTGTGTTAGTGTAAATGTGGGATTTTAGTATTAGATCATGATTATAAAGTCCTAACACATTTACCTTCAGCCCTCAATTCTTCCTGCTTATCCTGAAAAGGTGGGGAATATTAAAAAGCAATAATGAGTTTTCACCTCTGTAGAACTTTAAGATTTGCAAAGTGCTTTCTTCACAACCATCTTGGACTTTAGTTTTATTCCCATTTTAAAGGGGAGAAAATTGAGGCAAATAGAGGTAAAGTTATTTGCCTTTTCTCATAAAACTATGTCTTCAAGGTAAGATTTATTCCCAGATGTTCATGATTCCAGGTAGGTCTAGAATGCTTATTCCCCCCCTCCCAAAAAAAAAAAAAACAACTCAGTGGCACAAATAAGATATGGGGAATACATGGCTAGACAAAAGTTTATGTGAGACAGTTATAGGAGCAATAATAAAAACCAGGAGGAAATAAGAGAAAGAAATCACACTTAAAGCAACTACAAAATGGATGAAGTCAACCTATCAATACACATTTCTGACATATGAGCACAATTACAAAGCACTCTAGAAAAATAAGATTTAAGTAAGTGAATGGATATTCATTGCTCATGATTGGTTGTACCAATAAAATATACATAATGATACTACCTAAATTAAAATTTTAATGTATTCCTACCAAATTCCCAAGGATTATTTAGAATTAGAAAAAAAATAACAAAATTCATTTTGTAGAAAGAAAAGGTCAAGAATCTAAAGGGAAATAATGAAAAACACGAGAAGCAAGATAAAGTAATTCTTTTAGACTTCCAGCTGCATTGTGAAGCAATATTCATCAAAAGTATTTAATACTAGTTAAATTTTTTAAATTTTCTTATTTTTTTTTTGCTTTTTGCTGAGACAATTGAGGTTAAGTGACTTGCCCAGGGTCACACAGCTAGGGAATGTTAAGTGTCTGAGACCAGATCTGAACTCAGGTCTTCCTGACTTCAGGTCTGGTGCTCTATCCATTGTGCCACCTAGTTGCCCCTTAATATTAGTTTAAAAAAATAGAAACTCTGAATCTTAGTGGATTAAGTGCTGCACATGGAGCCATTAAGACCTGAATTCAAATTGCATTTCTGACAGTTATGTGCTCTGGCAAGGTAAGGTACCTAACTCTCCTAGACATCAGTTTCCACACATGAAAAATGAAGAGGTTGAGTTTCAATTTCCTGTAAAAATGGATACAATAATACCTAGAGTATCTACCTCACAAGGTTATCATCAAGCTTAACATAAAGAAATTTGCCAATTTTCAAGCACTAGGTAAATGTCAAATAAAATGATTATTCCTAATGCATCATGTTGCTCTTTTAATAAATTTTGCCATCTATAAAATGAGAGTATTGGACAAAATAGATAAAAACGACAAGAAAAGCTGCTCACTTTCCTATATCATTCTAAGCATGGTGAAGTGCCTCAGATTCATTATCTCTGCTGAGTCTCACAATCAGCCTGGAGACTATGGACTCTTTTTACAGCTGAGGAAACTGAATCTTGAAGAGAAGGGACTTTAGTTTATGATCACAAATGTCCAAGGTGGGATTTTGGAACCCAGCTAGGTATTCTGGATTCCCAGGTACAGGCCTCATCTGTACTCCCTGGCTCCTGAGGCCTCTTCTAGCTCTGACACTTGATATGAAGGGACCTTATGGTTCATCTAATCTTACTCCTTCACTTTGGGTAGGAGCAAACCGAGGCCCAGAGACATTTGATGGAAACCCCAGACTTGGTACTTGAACCCAGAAATCCTCTGCCACTGAAATCTAGCATTCTTTCAACTGTACTACCACAATGCTTCTATGACTCTAACTAGGCCTTCTTTCCCAAGATTCCTCAAAGTACTTGTGCTCAACTTTTAACAGGTAGACTCAAGCCAAGAGGCCACGTTTGGCACAGCAGTACTTTAAATGTAGACCATCAAGGGGCTGGCCTAGCAGTAAATGAGACAGAAAAGTGGTTGAAGATGAGCATGGCCCCATCTGGCTGGGTCCCTCAGAAAGGCACCCCAGTTGGCCCTTTGACTTTGGAAGCAAGTTCCTCCCATCCCTTCCTTCCTTGCCGACGTGAGGCAAGCCAGTAAAATGGATAATTTCCAAAGTCTTCCCCCCCACCGCCCCCTGCTGCTATTTGGCTGCTACATTCCTGCAGTGCCAGCAGATGAAGTTGAGAGGCTGTCTCTCTCCCAGCACTTAATCAGTGTTTTTTTTTTGAGGGGGGGAGGAAAGAAGGGCACAAAGCAGCAAATGTTGAATATCAGTGGTTGGCGAAGATGTCTGGCACTGGGTGAAGCCATCACATGGGCAAAAGCCATTTGAACAAATTGCCTCTACCCTGGTAACATCGGAAGCTAGGAGCAAGTTGTTTTTGAGGGGAACAGGGATAGATCGTTTGGAACTTCCAGCTGTTTTATCAGTGTAGATGACTCTGTGTGGGTATGTGCATTTGTGGAGGAGGATTGGGGTTCTTTCATGATTAATATTGGTAGATGAACCCAATGTGTGTAAAGTAGGAAATTATCTAGTCCTAGGCTGGAGGGAGGAGAGTGGGAGGAGAGGCCTGAAAAGTATGGAATTCTCCCCTGGGATGCTTATCTGGAGTGATGGCCAAGGAGCCAAGCTGGATTTGGGAGGGAACAAGCTGTACCGACTGCAAAATATTCCGAAACGAGGAAGGGCTGGCCAAAGACAAAATAACCCTGAAAAGCAGTCTCTCGGCAAATTGTGATTTTTTTTCCCCCTTCCTTCCTCAGCTGGATTGATTCCAAATGCAGCCATTCCTCCACATGTGACCTACAAATAGTTTCCCTTCCCTGGGAGTCAATTTTCATCTCTGTAAAAGGAAAGAGGTTTAAATATCCTAAATGACCGCTAAGATTCCTTCCATCTCAAAGGCCTGAAGTACATTAGGAAGATGGGGGATTTGGAGTTCAAGGATCAGGGCTGCCAGTCCTCCCCAGCCCCTAGTTGAATGATTATGGGCAAGCCCTTCCCCTCCTTGGGTCCCAGTTTCTTCTCCTGTAGAACCAAAGATTAAATGACATAGCCCCTAAGTCTAGGACTCTCTGACCCCTCCAGCTGCCCAGACCATTGCTGTGAAATATTGGCTGTCTCTTTGTATTTATCTGGGAGAAGAGAAATGTCCTTTTTTATTTTAGCCTTTTTTCCAGAAAGCTAATTTAAAACTTGGTTAATCCCCCTCCCACTCTACCAGGTGAATGGGGCCTTCCCTTTGAGTTCAGGTAGAAGTCTTTTGCCCCTCTGAGGTTGTGAGCGCAGAGGAGAAATCGAGTCAGGCAATACCTTCATTTACTTCAGGAAGGGGGAAAAAAAACCTTTTCTAGCTAGGCCCTTTCCTTTATTCTACTTTGCCTAGAGCCCCCTCTTGTGATCAGACATAACAACTGCACAAACATTGACAAGTAGGATCATCAAACTAATCTGCAGCAGATGGGATGAAATATTCCTCACACAGTTGTGTTTACTGTTCCAAGTCAGCCAGCATCGATTAAGCTCCTACTATGTGCTAGGCACTGTACTAAGCTGCAAGGTCTTGAACCTGCCATCTTGATCTACTTTTTCTAACACCAGCTCCCAATGATAACCTGATATATACATTGTAGCTCCATTCATCACTCAGGTCAATGCAACAAGCATCTATTGTGTGCCTTCTATGAATAGGGCATGACACTAGGCATTAAGTACACACTGACAAAAATTAATCCATCCTTGCCCTAAAGGGATTTGTCTTTTATTGTGATAAAAAGTAGACAAATAAATACAAAATACAGACAAAATATATTGGAGGCCAGGTTAGAGAGCAATAACAATGGGGAAAATCCTTTTCCAGGGAAGGCCTCTTGTAGGAGGTAGCATAGGAACTGAACAATATAAGGGAGTAAAAGACAAGAGGGCAGAAAAGAAGGAAATGGAGGAAAGACCTGCTAGGGTACATCTGAGCACAGGAGAGAACACATAGATGAGGATCTAGCAAAGGAAGCTGAGAAGGACCTGTCAGACAGGTAGGAGGGGAGCCAAGAGGTTGAACTAAATGGTCTCTAAGGTCTCCTCCAATTCTAGATCTATGATCTTAAGATTTTCTGGGAAGACTGGACTAGGTAGGCAAAATCAGAAAAACAATATAAATGATGACTACAACAATTTAACCAAAAGTAACAAGATAAAACTGAACACTCAGTAATTATAGCAACCAAGCTTGGCCCCAAAGAGATGAGTAAATGCAGCTCTCCCACAATGCAATGGTGGGAAATGACGGGCATGGATTTTTGTTCATATTGATGAGATCAATGATAAATCCGTCAGTAAACATTTATTAAGTACCTCCTCCTGAAAAAATACTTGGTAAGATAGACAGAGAGATATAGATATGTATAGAGATATAATATTTACTTATGTATACACACATTGTGCTAAGGATTAGATATATTGGTTAGTTTGGGGAAAT
Source organism: Myrmecobius fasciatus (assembly GCA_023553655.1). Taxonomy (NCBI): domain Eukaryota; kingdom Metazoa; phylum Chordata; class Mammalia; order Dasyuromorphia; family Myrmecobiidae; genus Myrmecobius; species Myrmecobius fasciatus. Next base: position 182,672 of record JAJPUD010002170.1, on the reverse strand, counting down.
TTTTTTTTCCTTTTCTATTTTAGACTTCATTTCAACTGATAGCTTACTGAGTAAGGGAAAGGGAAGAGGCATTTGAAATGATGTGGTGTAAAAACAAAAAGCAAAAATAAAAATAACGCGATTTTCCTAAAAAGAAAAGTCCTATACCTCACACACACACACCCACTTGGTTGCAATGTCTTGTTGATTCTAAATCTGCATTTCTTTATTTGACCCCTTATCTTTACTCACACTGCCACTATCCCAGTTCAGGGATTACTTATCATCCCTCATCTGGATTACTACAATCCTCTCTTAATTTGTCTTCCTGCCTCATCTCTTTCTCTCTCTAATCCATTTTACAATACAGGTCAGACCTTTATGTTCCCCTGCTCAGGAGGTGTCCCCATCTCCCTACTGCCTCTAGTATAAAATAGAAATTCTGCTGTTTGACATTTTAAACCCTTCATAATCTGGTTCCCATTTATCTTTCTAAACTGACTTCATCTTACTCATATACTCTATATTCTAGACAATTGGGCCTATTTGCTATTCCCCACACGTGATATTCCACCTCCCACCTATGTGCCTTTGTATTAGCTGCTCTCCCAGTGCCTGGATTGCACCTCCTCACCTCCCATTTCTTCAAGGCCCTTGTTACCCTTAAAACTCAGCTCAACTGCCTCCTCCTTCCTCCATGATTTTTACAGATTCCCCTGATTAGTACTTCTTTCCAGCCCCTGCTTCTGTACCTCCTCCTGAAAAAATACATAAGATAGACAGACAGAGAGATATAGATATGTATAGAGATATAATATTTACCTATGTATACATGCAAAAATAGAAGTTCTCACAGGGAGATAATTCAGGCCAGTTCCAAAGATCTTGTGATGGAGAGAGCCATCTACACCCAGAGAGAGCTCTGTGGGAACTGAGGATGGATTATAACATTGCATTTTCACTCTTTTGTGGTTGTTTGCTTGCATTTTGTTTTATTTCTCATTTTTTTCTTTTTTGATTTGATTTTTCTGGAGCAGCATATTTGTGGGAAATATGTATAGAGGAATTACACATGTTCAACACTTGCCGACTGAGGGAGGGGGTGGGGAGAAGGGAAGGAAAAAATTAGAACAAGGTTTTGTAGGGATGAATGTTGAAAATTATCCATGTATATATTTTGAAAATAAAAAACTTTAATTTAAAAAATAAAAAAATAAAAGGTACTTAATGTAGTTTGAAAAAGAAAAGGTTGTAATAAAAAAAGTTTTCAGGGCAGTTAGGTGACGCAGTGGATAGAGCACCAGCTCTGAAGTCAAGAGGACCCGAGTTCAAATTTGATCTCAGACACTGAACACTTCCTGGTTGTGTGACCCTGGGCAAGTCACTTAATCCCAATTGCCTCAGCAAAATAAACAAATAAATAAAAAATAAAAAAAAAGTTTTCATAGGGAGAAGCTCCTTTTTTTCACATGAATTATGGTGAACTCATGACTGAATTTTCAAGTCATGTGCAGGAGCTGAATCATTTCAAAAACTGAGGGAAAGTAATGGGTTTCTTCAAGAAGCAGGTATGTAATTGTTTTATAAAAGGTTTGGAAAATTCTTCCCATTCATTATCTCCTTTGAGCCTCGAAATAATCTTATGAGGTTGGTACTACAGGCATTTATTCATCTTTTTCAGATGAGGAACCCGAGACATAGTCTAAGGTCACACAATGCCTTAGTGTCAGTCACAGGATTCAAACTCATGACTATCCTGATTCTTATGGGAAGCAACATGGTACACTGTTCAAAATGCTTTGCTTTGAATTCCAACTCCATTTCTTAAGAGGATGTATAGTGGATAGAGCACCAGGCCTGGAGTCAGGAAGACCTGAGTTCAAATCAGGTTTCAAACACTTGGGCAAAATCACTTCACCTCTGTTTGCCTCGGTTTCCCCAACTGTAGTAGGGAGATAATAACAGCACCTACCTTCCAGGGCTGTTGTGATGATCAAATGAGTCAAATTTGTAACAGGTGCTTAGCTAAGTGCCTGGTATACAGCAGGGATTTAAAATTGTTTATTTCCTGCAAGGTTCAGTCACTACTTCTCTGGTGATGTTTACAAATAGAGGTGACTGGATTAGATAACCTCCAGGGATTCCTTTCAGTTCTAGACCTAGGATCTTGCTTATCAATCCATTTATCAACCAAGAAGCATTTATTAAGTGACCATAATGTGCCACATACTATGCTAGGGGTTGAGATAAAAATCCAGATGCAAAAAAAAGAAAAAAAGAAATTGTCCTGCCCTCATAAGGCAGTTTATATTCTGACAGAAGATAACTGATATATATATATATATATATGCATATATATACACACACACATATATATATAACTCCTGATAGAAGAGGTAACATGTTCATATAGAAGTATAAATACAGAATAAATAAGGTATTTAAATGCAAGACGTGGAGAGAAAAGAAAGAGAAGGGTTCTATAAAGTGGAGAGGAAGGAAGGGAGTCATTTCAGGCGTTAGGGATAGCCAATGAAAAGGTGAGAAGAGAGAAGATGGAGTGCCACGAGTGAGGAAAAGAGAGAAAGTAAGTTTGTTTGAATTGTAGAAATCCCGAGGGGAATTAATACACAATGAAGCGGGAGATAAGACTGGGAACCAGTGGTGAAGGTCTTCAAAAGTCAAGCAGCTGATTTTATATTTGATCCTAGAGTCATTGAGGTTATTGGGTAGGGCATGACATGGTCAGATGTGTACTTACAGAAAATCTCTCTGGCAGCTGAATGGAAAGATTAGAGGGGGAGAGATTAGAAGATTAGTGTAAGAGTGGAAGGAAGGTGTGAGACCATCACTAAAGTGACAGCTGTGTAAGTAAAGAGAAAAGGTTGAATGGGAGACCTTGACAATGAGACTTACACACACATTGCCAGAGTTACCTCAGTGTTTGGGAGGCTGTGAGACTAATTACCAAACTGAAGGTCACAGAGCTGCTGTGCTGACCTCATTGTTATATGCTTGGACAGTATACCAGAGCCATGCTGGGAAACGCAATTGTTTCCATCAGAATTGTTTTAGGAAGATTTTGAAGATCACCTGGCAGGATAAGGCATTGGACGCTGAGATGCGTTCTTGAGCTGAACTGCCAAGCATTCAAACCCTTCTTCAGGGAGCACAACTCCGTCGGGCTGGCCGCACTGTTCAGACGCCAAATGTATGCTTGTTAAAACATTATTTTATGGAGAATTCAGACAGGGCAAGTCCTCACAAGGAGGTCAGAAAAGGCAATACAAGGACACTCTCAAGGCCTCTCTTAAGAACTTTAGAATCAATTGTGAGACATGGAAGACACTGGCACAAGACCACCTGGCATAGTGTGCCCCAAATGTTCCCAGGGACTATTTGTGTCCGACCTGTGGCAGAGCATCCCAAGCTCGTAACGGTCTCATCAACCACAGTTGGATACTCTGGAGCTCGACTCTAACATAGTGAGTGATATTATGTTGGTCCTCTGAGTAAGAAGGACAACCAAAGAGAAAAGGTCAGTTGAGAGATGTTTAATAGAAGTGGAAATGCTGAGATTTGGCAATAAACTGCTTATATGAGTGAAGTAAGAGCTGAGGATAATATCAAAGTTATGAGCGTTATTGTCCTTAAGATTAGAAGAGGACCAAAATGGCATCACTACATTGGGGTTCATGTACTGACCAATACACCGGGTTGGGTGGGGTTCTTTGAAGCTCAGGAGCCGATTCCCTTCCCATCCCCTTCTCAGCCTGTGTTGCCTGTAACATACAGGAAGTAAGAGATAAACATGTCACAAACCATTTCCCTACAGTGCCACCTTGTGGCTTTCCCTTAGAAGACATATAAAGCATTTTCTAATAGAAGATTTTGACAGATCCACAAATGAATCAGGAGGCTGCTGGTTCAAAGGAATGTTTTTCAGTTTAAATTATCCCCAAAGGTCACCTAATAAAGAAAAAGAAAGAATCCTGGAAAATGTGATGGACATTTGTGTCACCTCCCACCACGGGGCCAATTCTGAGTGGACTTTGCTGGTTTAGTGATGTCTGTGCAAATATTCTCAGATCTCGGATCTCTAACATCTCTCCTGAGCTAGTCTCCTCTCACCAAATGCCTTTTGGACATCTCAAATTCAAGGTCTAAAGCAGAGTTCGTTAAAATACTTTCCCCAAACTCTTCTTCCTCCCCTCCCAGTCACCTTGATGTGCCATGTTGGGGTCATTCTTGACTTCTCATTCGCATTCACCCCGTGCATGCAATCCATTGGCAAATTCTGTCGTGGCCGTCTTTACAACACTCAGATAAGTCCCATTGCCTTATCTTACACAGCCATGACCCTCCATCTGGCCTTTGATAACTCTAGCCTGGGCTGTTGCCTTTTGCATGGTGGTCCTTTCTCAAGTCTTTCTCTACTCCAATTTATCCTCCACAGAGATGCAAAGGTGATTTTTCTTTTTTTGAATATTTATGTTAGACATCTCTGCTCACTCTGTTCTAGTGGTTGCCTATTTTCTCTAGGATCAAGTCCAAACTCCTCTGGTATTCAGAACCTTTAGAACCTAGCCCTTTCCTTCCTTTCCAGTCTTTCCTGCACATGCTTGATGATCCAACCTCACTGGCCCACTTGCTGCACTTCACCTACTACCCTCCAGCTCCCATCTCCATGCTGTCTTCCATACCTGCCATGGCTTGTCTCATCACCTCTGGCTTCATTCTCAATTCAGTTTGAATCTCAGAGGCCTGTTCTGATCTTTCCTCCATCCCTCCTTACAACTGCCTTCCCCATTGAGATGACTTTCCATTTACTTTGCATATATTTCCTATGTACCTTTAGTGATGGACATCTTGTTTTTGAAGGAACTATTTTTATTTTCTTTCTCTTTGGTTTGTTTTTTGCCCCTCCTTGTATCCTTGATGCTTAGCACAGTGCCTGGCCCATAGTAAGCATTTGATTGTTGACTAAAAGGCCTACTTAACAGCAAACAGAAGTGATAGCTGCACTAGCTCTTTCAGAGTCCTATTCTAAGGCAGGGATTATTTTGCAATGCGTGGGAAGCCACAAGTACTTATGGCAAGCAATGATGTCCTAAAATAGGTACTTCATGTCCCATTTTAAAAGAAGATGTACGGACGAGTACCAAAAATATACAGGTAACACAGGGACGACATTCACATTCAACTGGGCCGTGGAAAACTGCATCCACAAAGATGGCTTACGAGCCAAAGAGAGTGAGAAAGAGAAAACCCCCCCATGGCTCCCAGACAAATGAACTGAAGGCCTGTTGTCTGGGGGCCACATCTGGACAACACTTCTAGCAAAGCCCTGTCTTGCATTCGGCATCTTGCTTCCCATGAAACTGGAGTGTGTCGCTGCCATGGTCTTGGCCATGGCTAAAGCTAAGGGACAGCCTGTCCCCACAACCTAAGAAGAAAAATGAGGAGGCTACTTTCAGCTCGACGCAGCTACCCATTTGTTTGAATTCTGCTTTGTTTATCACAGAAGGCTGAGAAAGTGAAATCTGGGATGAATTTCTGGAGAAATGTTCTCTGCCCCAAAGAGAGCACATTTTTGTCATCACAAAATGATGACTTCCTAATGGGCACAAGGAAAGGAGGCATCAAAATAATGGCTCAAAGGCTAACCTGGAACTGCAAAACTAAATTAGGAAAAAGAATTGGATGGTTATGTACTGGCAGGCTACCTCTGACAAATGTATTAAGGGAGATCATTTACAGGGTGCTAGTCCACAGCAAGGCTTTGGAGAAAACTAACGAGAGAGGGTTAGCGCTGGAAGGGAACTTAGATGAAGCAGAGCTACTGAATAGCATGCTGGACAGGATTCTAACTTTGCTTCTACTGTTTGGCCCTTCTTAAGTCACTTCAATTCCCAGAATCTTTGTTTCCTTATCTGAAAAATGGGCCTAATAACCACAGATGATTCACAAAAGGACTTACCAACTTTGAAGAGATCTATGCACATGAGCTGTTATTAGACAGGAAAGAACACTCAAGCTGGAGTCAAAGGCAAGATAGGGGGAAGGTGCAGGACCTGCCCTTACCATTGTGGTTTCTTAGCTGAATTAAATCTCCTTTCCGGGTTTAAGTTTGCTTCTCTAGATTGTGACTGCTAAGATCTCTTTCTTCTCAAGGTCTGTATCTGTGAGAAATCGAGCTCTCACTCCTTTGTTTTTAGAAATGGAGAATATGAGGCCCCAAAAGATAGCTAGTGAGCAGCAGAACTAAAACAAGAATCTCAGGTGATGGTTGATCTTCTGATTTCCAGTCCAGTGTCCTTGCTACAACACCAAAATTAGGACAAAATTTATCTTCCAGTCAGGAAACCTGAGCCTGAGGTCCTTTCGGGTCTCTTGAGTTTGGGCAAGGCCACTCCTAAGATAAAGGGAGCTTTAAAAAAAGTATTTAATAAATTGGGCTCCCACTCTCCAGTTGATAAATGGTCAAAGGATATGAACAGACAATTTTCAGAGGATGAAATTAAAACTATTTGTAGTCATATGAAAAGGTGCTCTAAATCACTATTGATCAGAGAAATGCAAATTAAGACAACCCTGAGGTACCACTACACACCTGTCAGATTGGCTAAAATGACAGGAAAAGTTAATGATGAATGTTGGAGGGGATGTGGGAAGACTGGGACACTGATGCATTGTTGGTGGAACTGTGAACGGATACAGCCATTCTGGAGAGCAATTTGGAGCTACGCTCAAAAAGTTATCAAACTGTGCATACCCTCTGACCCAGAAGTGTTTCTATTGGGCTTATATCCCAAAGAAATCATAAAGGAAGGAAAGGGACCCACATGTGCAAGAATGTTTGTGGCAGCCCTTTTTGTAGTGGCTAGAAACTGGAAACTGAAGGGATGCCCATCAATTGGAGAGTGGCTGAATAAATTATGGTATATGAATGTTATGGAATATTATTGCTCTGTAAGAAACGACCAGCAGGACGATTTCAGAGAGGCCTGGAGAGACTTGCATGAACTGATGCTGAGTGAAACGAGCAGAACCAGGAGATCATTATACACGGCAACAACAGTATTACATGATGATCAATTCTGATGGACATGGCTCTCTGCAACAAAGAATTGTCTCAAACCAGTTCCAATTGTTCACTGAAGAAAACCATATACACCCAGAGAGAGGGATGTGAAATATGGACCACAACAAAACATTTTCATGCTCTCTATTGAGGTTTGCTTGCATTGTATTTCCTTTCTCTGATTTTCTTTTTTTTTCTTGTAGATACGATTTTTCATGCACAACTTGTCAAGTATTTTAATATTAATAACATGTAGTGGACTTTCTGCCATCTAGGGGAGGGGAAGGGCCTGGGGGTAAAACTTGTAATGGAAAGCTTTGTAAAGATTAATGCTGGGGAACTACCCATACATATGTTATACAAATAAAAAGCTTTAATTAAAAAAAAGAGAGAATGGCTGAATAAATTATGGTATATGAATGTTATGGAATATTATTGTTCTATAAGAAACGACCAGCAGGATGATTTCAGAGAGGCCTGAAGAGACTTGCATGGATTGATGCTTAGTGAAATGAACAGAACCAGGAGATCATTATATATGGCAACAACAATACTATGTGATGATCAATTCTGATGGACATGGCTCTCTTCAACAATGAAATGTTTCAAACCAGTTCCAATTGTTCAGGGAAGAAAGCCATATACACCCAGAGAGAGGGATGTGAAATGTGGACCACAACGTAACATTTTCATGCTCTCTATTGATGTTTGCTTGCATTGTTTCCTTTCTCTGATTTTTTTTTCTTGTAGATACGATTTCTCTTGCACAACAATGATAAGTGTGGAAATATGTATACATATATTCGATTTGTCAAGTATTTGAACATAATTAACATGTAGTGGATATCCTGCCATCTAGGGGAGGGGTGGGGATTAGGGGGGAAAATTTTGTAACAGAAAGCTTTGTAAGGGTTAATGCTGAAGAATTACCCATACATATGTTTTGCAAATAAAAAGTTTTAATAATAAAAAAATAAAAATTAATTGGGCTCCAGAAACTTTTACCATTCATTGGAAAAGGGAACAGAGTGGGAGAAGGGAGAGAAAATGCTGCTGATAAAATAAATTCACGTAGGAACAAGAACTCAAGAGAAATGCCCCACTGAAGAACACGCAACAAAGAATTGTCTCTTGGGGGCATTTTCCTTGAGGCATATTATGGATACCTTCTTATTTTATTTACAGAAAGTTCTCACCACCTCCAAGCCCCCAGCAAGCCTTGCTCCTTCCCTATGCACAATCCTCTGGACAAAGATTATACAATAGGAGCTTCAAATGTAGCCACTTCTAACTCAGTCTATTCACATCTATTGTTCCCTCCTAGAAACAGAACATTGCTTTTGTTCCCAGGAGGGAAGAGAAAGAAAGGAAGGAAGTTCCAAAGAATTCCCCTCAACTAGTTAGAAGACAGGGATTCTTGCTCCCCACAGGACTGATGGAAAACTGTGACTCTGAGTGATCAGAAGCCTTGATGGGTAGTTCTGAATTAAAAAAAAACATTCTGAAAAAAAATTAAAATTGAGTTCAAAACAGGACCTACTCACCTGTGTTGTTCTCAAGTAACTGTGAAGGCAACCATGGATGGCCACCATTACTATCACCACTGCGGTTGTACAAATGGAGCCATCAATGGGCTGGGGTTTTCTTCCTAAACTGCCTTCATTTAGGTTGTGCTGTCATCAGGGAACAGAAGGGACACCTTAGAATGACTGACTGTCAATTCTGGACAGCCTGACTGCAGCCATAGGTAAATGGAACATCTGTGGAGTACTGGGCTCTGATCTCACTGCAGGTTTGAGGCAGGATTGGAGAGGAGACAAGGAAGATCTTGGGGGTTGGGGAAACAGATTCAAGTCTTCATTCTGATTAAAGGCAAGTTATCTAAGCTCTCAATAACCCAGGAGGGAGGGAAAGATAGAAAGAAAGAAAATGAAAAAAAGTGAAAGGAAATAAAGGAGGGAAGAGAAAGGAAGGAAAGAAAGTATATAAGTGAAGGAGGAAAGGAAAGGATACAAAGGAAGGAAGGAAAGAAGAAAGGAAGGAAGGAAGAAGGAAGGATAAAAAGGGAAGGAAAAATTTAAAAATGGAAGTAAAAACTGACAAGAATCATTGAATTCTTGTTTGCATAACCCAGCAAAAGCACTTCTCACATTAATTAAAAATGAACAGAGAGAACCTCCAAGTCACTGTCACCCGTGGATTTCTCAGTGGACCCCCTGATGAGTAGGAAACCTGGACCCCTGCTGAGTATCAAAGGTGGCCCTGGGTTAATATGGGGGAAAAGTCCCATTTTTCCAAAAATGCTACAGAGCCTGTTGTCTGCCCAGTATAATGCAATGATCCTGACTCCTCCCTTCCTATTTTTTATATATTTATACACTCACATATATACATATATATGTGTGTATAAATATATTTATATATACATACTATATATATAATTATATATATGCCAACTTCAAGCCCAACATGCTAATCATTGCATCACTTACTGTCAAAGGATTAGAAAGGAAAGTTATCAAAATATAACCCCCCCAAAAAAAAAACAAGTGTCCATGTTAAGTAGCTCTGCTCTAGAATGGGGAGAGTCCTTGGGAGCATTGAGCATCTGCTCCAAAGGAGGAGAGAGGGGAAAGAAAAGGGGAAGATCATCCCTAAAGATGTGTTTCCGAGAAATCGCATGTGAACATTTTGCAAATTATACCAGGAGAATCTGATGGTGAATTGTTTTGTAAAAGTAATACTTGTCTCTTAACCTGCCTTGCACAATCTCCTGCCTGATGAAGGAGTCCCCACCGGTTCCTGCCAAGCAATGGGGTTGCTGCCAATGATAGATCACAACATCAAAGATGCAGAGCTAGAAATGACCTTAAAAGTCTAGTTCAAGTTCCTCACTTTACAGAGAAGTCAACCAAGTTCCAGAAGGGCCATGCAATTTGCCCCACAAGTGGCAATGTCAGAATCTGAACTCGGGTCCTGTGGATCCTAATTCAGTTCTTTCTACCGCATTATGAAGCATTCCAGATGAACTCCCTACTTCACAAGGTAATCTATTCCATTCCTGCACCATTAGGATTAATTGGACTTGCTCCTTCTTTTTGTCTGAAACCTGCCTTCCGAGGTTTTTTCTTCTTGCAAGACCACAGGTTAACTATGATAGGCATTGGATGACCTGGACAACTTAACATTGACTTGAAAGTTGAAGGCTAGCACTTTTTTCAACTGGATTTGTGTACATGGAAACACAACGGAACCTTCCATTTACTTTTTATGCCATCCCCATATAACTCTGTTCAAAACTATTAGTTCTCCCAGACAAGCAAGCTAATCTATAGAACAACTGCGAATACTAAGAAGAGATTTATCACACACAATGAAGGAATGATGAATCCAATGAAACCCTCGTTTTTCTAGTTACTGGTTGCCCACCAGAGCCAAAGAACCAATTCATTCTGTAGCTTTCAATTCTCAAAAAACAAGTATATTGGATTCAATACTCTCTAAAATAAGCCAATCTAGTCTTATAGTCTCCTTGAATGCTGACCAGTAAGTAATGGTTCACAAAGTACATTTAGAGCTAAAAGGTACCTTAGAGGTCACTGACTCTTACAGCCTTTAACAGACAAGAAAATGAAAAAACACTGAGCCCAAGTATCTCAGGCAGGATTTGAATCTAAACCTTCTATCCACTGCACCATGCTTTTCTTGAATAAATGCTTGAGGTCAAGCCACAATTTCTAGCAAAACACCTTGAAAAATAGTGTGCAAGGGTGAATGTTGAAAACTATCTTTGCATGTAATTTTGAAAATAAAAAGCTATGATTAAAAAAATTAACTACAAAAATTATGAAAAAATAAAATAAATGTTCAATTCCAAAGCATAATTGCCTTGAATCACAGTTTGGGGGCCTGGTGATCTCAGGTGTCTCAGATCTCTGTGGTCTGTGGTTAGGGCCCATGCTGTCCTCAAGGTCTTATACTTCCGTCTAAGATTGGGCATTTCTCTAGGCATTTCAATGCATATCAATGGTAATATCTGATCACCTGAGTCCCTGTCCAATGATTTGCGGACAGTGTGACCAACCCTACATAAACGATTTAGGAAGAATACTACGAGAGCAAGAAAGAACTGTCAACTAATCTCCCTTCTCCCTTGGGAAAACAATAGATTGCTTTCTCTAGCAAGCTCTCTTCTCCCTGTTGCTCCTAGGGTTCCTAAGACTCTTCTAACCAAGCCAATCAGAGGATGTGTCTTGTGTAAGTGTACTTTAAAACAAAAAAGCTACCAGAAAAGACAGAACTCCCTCCACAGATCTAGAAAAAAATATAAAATGAAATGTGGTTGCTCATTTGGAGAGGGGGAGCCATAGCAAGGATCCTATTTCCTTTAGCCCCAAGCAGGGAAAAGGGTCATATTCATAAAATTATGGAGATTAATAATTTGATTTTGGACCCTTATTCAGTTCCAATCAGTATTAATCAATGAGAGAGAATTTTATCAAAGTTCTGTATATGAAGCCCCAGACTTGTAAACTGCAGATTCTAAGTTCACTTGCTCAAATATCAGATGTTAGGTTTTTTGCCTTTGTTTTGCCTTGTGATGGTGAACAAGCACAACATGGCAGAGATTACAGCTACATGGAAAGTCTTCTAAAATATTTTTGTTACCTCTGGACCAATCCTTTCTCCAATAGGAACAGGTGACCATTTTATGACTACTGAACGGCTTATGAACATTTACTTAGGTCACTGATTATGAAAGTTTCATCCAACTTGTGATCCTGCTGGGATTCATATTTTAGCCTACGTTAACCAATGAAATTGCTGTTCTATATTTAGCATAAACTGTAACCTTATGAAAGTATAGCCCTAATAGCATCTCAGATCATTTGGAAGGTCTGAGGTCTACTTCATTAGAGGGGACTATGGACCATTTAAGAAAGTACCATTGGCTCAGAGCTCAACCTCGATGGGTCTCTCTTATTGTAGGGGGGAATCATCTTAATCCCCACATAACCAAAATGACAAAAATGTAGTCCCAATTTGCCTACCACATCATCTTCTCGTAATGGATTCTGTAACTATATGCTTTAGCTTAATTAAGCTGGACAATGAAAAAGTGACAAATTATTTATATGAGGCAAAAGCCACATATTTTTATTGAACATGCAATCATGGATGTGGCAAAGCAAAGAAAAAAAAATTTTTCTTCTACGATGTTCGACCACATTTGAGTGATTATGGCGTGATCCTCTTGTCTGGGTAGGTCAAATACCAGAAGCCTCTTATAGCGTGTGCCTGCCTATAAAAAAAAGAAAGGTCACATTTCAAATGTCAGTTTAGCAAAAAGGCCGAGCTAAGACTAAAAATGAACAGGTGCCAGTGATGAGAACTCTGGACCAGCGTAGTCTCAGGAATTGCTCAAACAAACCCATCTCGTTTCTGTTAATCATATCATCAGGTCAGTTCTCCCAGACTGTCCCGTTCCCACAGAATGAGATACATGACGCTGGAGTCAATGGTTAATCCATCCAAGCTGTTTCCAACCACTGAGACAACCTTGATGGAAACTCGGTTTTCCTAAGACTGTCTCATTACACATCTTGTCACTCCCTGGATCCTGCTCCTTCTCCCCTGAGAACTTAAAAAGTTGTGTCCCCAAAAAGCAAGTTGTTCGTTCAGTATTTACTTAACAAAATGCCATTCCTACAAATCAAAATGACCTCAGAGGTCATCTCATTCAACCCTCTCTCTTTAAAAAGGAAGAAACTGGTTCAGAGAGCTAACAGGCCTTGCTGGAGATTATGCAGCTCATAAGGGGCAGGACTGGGCTGATAAGCAGGTTCCCTGATCCTCAGTTCAGGACTGTGGTTTTTCAAGGGTTTATTCATTTTCTCAACAAATGCTATTACTGGGATGGCCTGGACAAAACAAGAGTGCAAAGGAACAGGACTTGGGGCAAAACGTCACAGGAGCATCTCTTGAGCAGAATGAGGGGAAGGCCTGGTAAAACAAGATGGTTTTTACCTCTGGACTCTTTCAGTTGCAGGGTAATTAAATGCACTTTACAAGAACGCCGCTAGCATTCCCGGGCTTCCTGTATTGCCTACCCAAGGGGCTGCAGTCGTGCACAAGGATGAAGAGCTCTGTAAACACCAGTGTTCGGGGACAGAAATCATGTCAAGACGTGAGGGCAGTGATAAATGGAGCTGGATTCCTTTTAACAGCATCACTGGTTTCTGACGCCATTTTTCTAGCACCTCACAAAACACTTTCTATTTATCATTTCATTTGATCCTCACAACTGTGTGAGGTACTTACCACAGTGATGAATATTCCCATTTGAGGAAACAAACTCAGATGAACAAAGTGACATATCCAGATCAGAATTTGAACTCAGCTCTTTGTGCCTCTCAGTCCTGGTCTGGTCACCTAGGCCATGCTGCTGCCTCTTTATGTGACTGGCCTTGCCATTAATTTAATTCCAAAGTTTATAGGAAAGACAATAGAGGACGGGCCATTTGTTCACAATTTTTTTTTGACAGCATATTAAGTGGAGAGATGCCTACTGGAGGTGCTTTACCTTAAGAATAAGAATTCTAGTGAGCAACTGCCAAGTATTTTAATTTACAAAGAGCTTTGATGAAAGGTCCAAGTGATCTGACTATTTGGGCCTGATGCCCAGTCACAGAGAGGCGGTTGAGGCAGAGTTGGGAGGCCTTGCTCTTGGAAAACGGATGGGCCGAGCACATACTCCACGGGGCTAGGCTAATGTTTCGGTCCAACTCTCTGCCAATCGAGGCGTTCCAGCTGGGCCTCCTCCAAGAAGAGAAGGGTGAATTACTTTCTAAGAAGGCACAATCCCCCCAGTCTCTGGCATTCACAATCCCTCATCAATTGCCCTGTTGTCAGGGCTCTACAGTCAGCTGCAAGAGCAGTAATGACTGTGCAGGGCGCAGAGGGAGCAAGGACCAGGTTCCCACTGATCGTATGTAAATATTGCAGAGAACACTATAGGCTGAAGCCAGGCAGCTGGAAGAAGACATCGGATCAAGAAACAAGTGGCCCTATCAACACATGCCAGCCCAACCGAGCTCATACCAGCAGAGGGCAATGAGATCACCACCTGCAAATTCACAGAAAGAGCCAGATCATTGAAGCCATGGGAGAAGAGGACTCTGCTAAGGAAGAAAACTGGAGAGAAAAGGCTGGGCTGAGGCCAGAACTTGGAGGGATACCCACACTTTGGGAACAGGTGAAGGAAGAAAAGCCAGCAAAAAAACCAGAAAAAGAGCAGCCACAAGGGTGCAATGTCATGGAAGTCAAGGTATTAAGAGAGAATCAGGTAGTAAAAAGCCAAACAAAAGGATGGCCATTAGATTCAATAAGTAACGGATCATTAGGGAGCCTGAAAAAGAACCCATTTAGTATGAGGAGGGTGAAGGAAACTAGAAGAGGAGAGGCTGGGGAGGATGCAGAAGAGTAATCACAACAAAAACTTCAGGAATGATAACTATCATGTATATAGTACCTTAAGGTTTGTAAAGCACTTCATAAATATCTCCTCAGAGACTCACAGCAGTCCTTGGGAGGAAGGTGATATTATTATCATCTATGTTTTACAGTTGAGGAAACTGAGTCACACAAAGGGGAAATTACTTGTTCAAAGTCATACAGATGCTGGATTTCTGAGGTAATATTCAAGTTCAGTTCCTCTTGACTCCAAATCACCTTCTGGCCACATTTTAGTACTTTAATTATTTGATCCTTCAAAGAAAGATGTAAAGCCTACAGGGACTCTAAATATGAATGTTCTGTTTACAGATGAACTGAGGTTCAGACCATGAACTATTTTGTCCAAAGTCACAGAACTAACGAGTATTAAGAGACAGATTTGAAGCCAGATCCTTGCCCTTTAAATCCAGTGCTAGACAATTTGGAGCTATGCTCAAAAAGTTATCAAACTATGCATACCCTTTGACCCAGCAGTGTTTCTACTGGGCTTATATCCCAACGAAATCATAAGAGAAGGAAAGGGCCCCACATGTGCAAGAATGTTTGTGGCAGCTCTTTTTGTGGTGGCTAGAAACTGGAAACTGAATGGATGCCCATCAATTGGAGAGCAGCTGAATAAATTATGGTATATGAATGTTATGGAATATTATTGGTCTGTAAGAAACGACCAGCAGGACGATTTCAGAGAGGCCTGGAGAGACTTGCATGAACTAATGCTCAGTGAAGTGAGCAGAACCAAGAGATCATTATACACAGCAACAACAATACTATATGATGATCAGTTCTAATGGACATCACTCTCTTCAACAATGAAATGCTTCAAACCAGTTCCAATTGTTCGGTGAAGAGAGCCATATACACCCAGAGAGAGGGATGTGAAATGTGGACCACAACATAACATTTTCATGCTCTTTATTGAGGTTTGCTTGCATTGTATTTCCTTTATCAGATTATTCTTTCTTGTAGATATGATTTCTCCTGCACAAAAAATGATGCAATAACTATACATATATTCGATTTCTTAAGTATTCTAACATAATTATCATGTAGTGGATATCCTGCCATCTAGGGGAGGGGTGGGGAGTAGGGGGGAAAAATTTGTAACAGAAAGCTTTGTAAGGGTTAATGTTTAGGAATTACCCATACATATGTTTTGCAAATAAAAAGGATTAATAAAAAAATAAATGAAATAAAATAAAATTTTTAAAAATAAATAAATAAATAAATCCAGTGCTAGAACCTGGATTTGGACCCATGACTTCTGACTGTGGCCTCAGGGTTCTCTCTAATCGTACATCTTCTAGCATGCTGAAACAGCCTCATGATGGAACCATTTCATGGGGGAAACTGACCTTTACTTCAGTAATCAAAGTGCCTTGGATGAGGCGAGAATTTCACACTCTAACATGAAGTGTTATCACCAGGCTCCAGTGTACTCAGATTGTGATCAAAAAGTTCTTTTACAATATTTCTCTAAAACATGCACTGTGCTAAGAATTGGGAGGATTTTCTTTTCTTTTCCTGAAAGCTAGACTTAGAAAAACAGAGAGGCCTGGAAACTGGAAACCTTTCAGCAGGTGGCTAATGACCAGATCCAGGGTTTCCAAAGAACATCTCTGGTCAGATTACAAAGTTCAGCGAAACATGCACACGTGAAGAACATTGCGTCCTATCCCCAAACGCAAAGGATGATGATTTTTCAGGCCATTTTTAGGACTCCTTTCTACCAGTGTTGTTTAACCCTCTCTTGGCCTTCCCTCACTCTAAGAAGACAGGCCTTCTTCGAGCAAAGCGATCTGCAGCCTGGAATCTACAAATCCCTCATGTCGTGTTATACAACTTCCCTAAGTCATCTCTAGTTAAGTTACCATTACTGGCCAGCTTTGGGGGGGACCAGTCCTGCTCTGTCTGCTAATTTCTGCCAAGTTTGACAGATCATGTGCAATCTTGAAAACCAGCTCTTTATACTGCTTAAAAGGAAAATGGCAGGTTTGTCATCTCTAGTCTGTTAGTACAGATTTGGCTATTTAGTAGGAATTTAGTGATTCGGTCTCTGAGGAAGAAGGCAAAATTTTGGAAATCATTTAAGTATATCCAGGCCAAAGTCTGACCATTTGCATTTAATAAGCACTTTGCTCAAGTAGCCACAAGTAGTATTTTATCAGTGTAAACATGCCAGAGCCCCTTTGGCAAGGAGCTGACCCCCAAGATAATCAATGGGGCCACTTCCTCCTCTTCCCTGTGATCAGCTAGCTTTCTCTGCTTTCAGCCTGCTGGGGGTTGGCGAGCTGGACTGCACTGGGCTAGCTAGTTTGCAAGTACTTCTGAGCCCAACTAGTGACCAAAGAAGAGACTCGGGCTCAATTTGAGAATGTGTTCCTAGACCATACGATTAAGATAATGGCTTTAAATTTACGCAAGCTCCATTTCTCTACATTTGCAAATAGTCCATATTGGCACAATTTCCCCGAGAAAAGAGTACCGAATATGAAGACAAGGCAGAGGTGAAATAACAGATTACTTCTGCAACATAGCTATAAATAAGGCAATAAAGTAGAATAGCTTTAAAAAATGAGCATGCTTGTTGCAAACCTCACGGAAACACTCACAAGGATTTCAAAAATGCCTCTGGGTTGCCTTCCCCATGGAAAGAAAAGGAACTGAGACGTGATCCCCATGCTTCGGAACCCACAAGTGACTCTGTCTCACAGAAAGCAAACCTCCACTAGTAGGAAAAAAGAAATAAAAGGAAGATACTTGCATGTTTTCATACCTTTGCTGGCAAAGGATGCAGCAACAAATGGGAAGACATCCAAGCAGAATAAAGCACACAATTCCGATGACAAAAAATCGAAGGGTCAGTTGGACATCTGTTGGGTAAAGGACAGGATTTATTAACCCCTTTGTGAATGGAGTGAGGCAAAGATGAGCGATCTTTCATCAGATCTTTAGCAAAGATTTTAATTAAGCTAATCAGGCTGGAGGAATCATCCTTGTTTCATGACAAGGGATAATATATGTGCCGTGAATGGTGCAAAGGGGCTTCTGATATGTAGCTCAAGGCTGCCCTGTAAAAACATGGCCCACTAAAAATAAGGCTATTTTTTTGTCAACAGATTGTGATCCACTGTAGGCATTCCCTCCTGGGGCTACACGTCTGCTTGCTTTGTGGACATATGCTATATATCCCAGAGAACTCAAGCAGCTAATTCATCTCCAAACAGTTAACTTGGTAAAGTAATGGCCTCTTAAATGTTGACTTCAAACTATACCCCATTAAATTAATCGAAGAATCAAGAAGCTGCAGCCGACTAAAAATATTTCAACTTTCCTTCTTTTAGAAGCACATCCTAAAAGAACTGGGGAGTTTGTCGTTCTCAGCACAACTCTTTTTCTTTTCATATAAACTATAAGAACCATACTGACAAATAAATAATAAATACCATGTGTTAAACTCACAGAACTACACGTTCAGTCAAGAATTGGGACTTGAAGGGTGATTGAGTTAACTTTTTAAAGAAATGATTTCTCAAGGGACTTGGTAGAATTAAATCCTAAAGTACTGGGAAGTGGCCACGTATTCTCAGAAGTTTGGCCAATACTCACACGGTGTGATAGAAAGAACAGTGGCCTGGCTCAAAGAGACCCTGCATTTGGGACCTCCTGGTAAATTGCTTCCCCTCTCAGAGGTGAATCTCCTCATCTACAAAATGTGTACAGTGACATTTCACGGGGTGACTGTGGGATTTATCAAGAAATGTATATTGCAAGCCTTAAAGCACTACATAAATGTTCGTTATTGCTCTTATTGAAAAATATGCCATTTTAAATTGTTTTTTTAAGACTTCTCTTTTTCTGGGTGAGAGCACCCCACTCCCCACAACCAGAACACCTCTCTCTAATTAAGAAGACAGGCTTTGAGAAGTGCTGTTCTAACAAATTCATCACCCAAGATGACTCCAGCATTGAGCCTCTTTGAACCCGGTCAGCCGTGAGATGCAGTCTGGTACTGGGCCCAAGATAATAACAACAAGAACAACCAATATTTAGATAGTGCTTTCAGGTTGGCCAAGTGCACACTGGGAGGAGCACACAATTTAGCCTCACAACTTTGGGAGATAGATGTTATTATTATCTTCACTTTACAAAGAGGAAGTGAAGATCAGAGAGTAGCCCAGAGTAGATGAGTAGCTCAGAGAGTAGAGTAAGTGAGTAGCCCAGAATCACACAGCTACTGAGTGTGCCAGGCAGGATTGTAATCCAGGTCTCTCCTGACTCCAAATCCAACACTATCCACGACAGTGGATATTTTCTCAGAACAGAACTGATGATGTATGTACTTGAAGCTTGCTCTATCCGGGCTGTCAGGGCCTTGCTCCCCTGGCATATCACATGTAATATAAGGCATCAAAGAGAACTTTAGTGGAAAAAAAAATATATAACAAAAAACAATTCCTTTCTCCCCTCCAAAAAAAGGATAAGAAACCCTGTGGAAATATCTAACTCAACTCTTCCATATAATGGTGATTAAGGCTTGACATGTAGCAACTCAGACACAAAACACGTGCAATGTAAATGCATGTAAAAATGGTAACTCCTATAAGGCAAAAATGGTTCTATTCCTAAAAGCCTAAAATCCTGACACAAAATTATGGGAAAATCCAAAGCAAGAAAAAGAGACTGCTATTAGCATTGATCAGCCACAAAGTCAAGAATGGTCTCTTTCCAGTTTGGAAAAAGCATCCCCTTTCTCTCAGGTACGTGCTGAGGGCATTTCCGGGGACAAAACATATATAACTAGAAGAAGCTTTGGAGAGTACTAAGTCTAACCTCCCAAATTTTATAGAGGAACTGGGGCTCTAAGAAGAAAAGCGACTTGGCCATAGTCACTTGGGCAGCAAGGATTTTGATCCAATGTGTCCTGACTCATTTAAACATCATTCTTGACCTTCTGCCATATCCTCATTCAGGGGATCCAACGTAGAATAGACATCTAGCACAAGAACGAATTGTCTCAAGCTAGGAAACTGCACGCTCTTTTTACTGAGATTTCCTCACAAGATAAAGTATCATCCCAAGTGTCATGGAGACGTGAGTGTGAGAAGGAAGAAAAGGAATGAGATTGAGAGTGAGAGCCAGAGATTTGTGATTTCTTTCCAAATCAGAGAAACTTGTTTTACAAACTCATTGCACTAGAAAAATCTCACACACTATTCCTATTGTTACCACTTAATCGACCCACAATACTGCGTTTGGAGCAGTTCCCAGTTTGTCCATTAAGAAGGGATTAATAAAAATGGAATGTGCCTGGGACTTGAGGGGAGACTGCAAAATTTTGCCTGGGGCCCCAGAATTTAAACTTTTGCCATGTAATAGGTTTCTGCATTTTTCTCCCACTAGATCCATACCAATCATCAGAAGATAAACTTACTGTCTACTACAGGAGTATAGCATGATGTTGTTTCATCATTGTCTTTTGAAGAAAAGCAGCAGTTAGATTTCAAACACATGGTTTTATTAAGGTATTGATTTCCTTGACACGGTTCCACTTGTTCTCCCTTGTTGACTCTACAGGCTTTTAGAGGCAGAAATTCAAAAGAGATTTTTAGTAATGGTCCCGTTAATTAATTCCCCATTAATCCCTCATCCCATTACTTCACCCCATTAGAATAACTATTATGACCCCAATGTCTCCCAGAGCCACAAACAGAAAATTCACCTCGTCCACTGAAAGAAAACAGCAAAATGATTGCTGAAATAGACTAAAAATCAAAAGCAAGCCATCTCAGTCAGGTTTCTGCTACTAGATGAACTTACAGAAGATGCATGAGTTGTCAAGAGATTAAGAATAAACATCTTCCAAAGACATGTCCTGAAAGGTACTTCACTTTGCAGGTTCTGATTTGGCTTTCACCAGTAGGAAGAATACCCAGACTCAAGAGCAGGCAATATGCAAACACAGCATGTCAAAGGGGAGCTAAAGACAGACCGCAAGATCACAGCCCTTCCAAACTTAAGAGATCAATGTCTGCCCAAAGGGAAAGAAGTGGTTTTTTTCCCAGACTATCTTTCAGGTCAAGGATGCCATACTTCAACTCTATCATGTTTTAACTCTCAAGAGATTGTTTAATTGTGCAACGGCAGAATGACAGACTATTAAAAGGGAAGCAGCAGTAGCAGCAGCAGCTGGCAGAAAAGTGTGCGTGGTTTATTCGAACTCAACACTTTGACACAACTTAAAGCTTTGTAAAGTGTCTTTACATATATAGTCAATTGTGGAGGGAGTGATAATAATACATTTATGCAGAGCTCTAAAATATGAGCAGTATCATACATGTGTTTTCTCATTTGATCCTTAAACACACTTGATCGATTTAGGACAAAAGTATTTTAAACCATCTGATCATCAAAATTTTCTTAAGATTTGACTTATACCAGATTATGCTTTCCTTGAGATGGAAAAGCTGGATTTTGTTATGCCAGTGTTAGGCCGGAGAACCAAATTCGGGGTTCCGGTTTACAGTGGCTATTTCAGCACACTTCAGAAACAGCAATCTCTTGTGAAAATACCATGATCGGAGCTGATTTTTGATGTAGGCAGGGCAGAGCCATTTATCTTTCAGAAGATAATTTACCTGGCCCGTATGATAGCCACGGAAACATAAAGTAGCTGCCGCCTATCTAAGAACCTGTAAGGCTAAATTATTGTATGACCCCAGTTATTACTATCTCTAGCATTGGTATTACTACAGGAAAAAATAAGTTTGCTTTTGACATATGCTGTACACCGCCCTCCAACTAGGCACTATTGTAGATATTTCATACACTAGGGAACAAGGACACAGATAAAATGAAATATATTAGGCCAAGGGCACAGATTGGGGCAGCGTTTAAATCTGGAGTAGAAACAAAGCGATTGATAGAATACTCTGTTAACATACTAATAGCTTCCAATTATTTCTGGCATATCTTTGCATAATTTTAAATAACTGATTTATCTTTGTAATTCATGTGGCAGCATGTATAGTGCTTCTCCTTGAAGGGACACCAAATGTGTTCCAATAGGGGAAACGTCTCATTGTAGTTAATCATTCTCACAGGGCAACTACAGGTCTGAGAAACACATTAAGTACAGTTTTACAGACTGATGCAGGGAGATGAAATCTGACCTTAAAAAAAAGAAAGATCAGCAAGACAGATGGAAAAAACATCTGGTCTAGTCCATAACATGAGAGCTTCCCAACACCTGGCTAAATGCCATAGAAGGCTCATTTTCGCAAAACCTGGGACAATTGACTGAATCTTAGGCTTTGCTCCAAAGGTCAATCATTGGGGAATGACTTAGAGATACTGCCAGACAGCTACAGAAGGGCAAATTTAATTCAATTCAACTTAACAATTTAATAAACATTTTTAAATGCCTGCTATGAGTTAGGCACAGGCAGGATAGGAGAGTCCAAATATTTAAGGACACTTACTTTTTGGATAGAAGAAATGATCTGTATCATCTTGTAGTCCTAATATTGTTTCCGTATCGTGAACAGACTTCTCTTCCCTTTCCAAAATATTATTGAATTGTAGCGCCAGATCTGAAAGCACTTACGAATTAGGTTATTTGGACCCAAAATATTCAAGCATTTATTACTAGTAATTATTTTTCTTTATGAAAGCATCAAAAGGAATATTAAGAGGGAAGCTAGATGGTGCAGTAAATAGAGCACCAGCCCTGCTGTCAGAAGGGACCCCAATAGCCTCACAAAAAAAAAAAAACTAACCATAAATGAAAAAGATAAGACATTTCAGATTTCAATTTCATCCTTTTCTAATCAGGAGGTAGCTATCGTATAAAACTAAATAAACATATTTCCAACTATATAGGACAAGTTAAAATTTACTATTGCTCTTCTATTTAAATAATTTATAAGGATAAATTTTTAAAAGGGAAGGCTGATTCAACAATGATACAGAAATAATCGACGGCTATACGTACAGCGCTTGAAGGTGTACAGAGCACTTTATATCCATTTTCTTATTTGGGTTTCAAAACAATCCTATGAGGATCACTATCTCTAATTTACAGAGGAAGAAAGTGAGGGCCAGAAAAATCAGGGGATTTGCCTACAATCAGACAAATACTAAGTGACAAGGTTGAAAAACTAAGATAAAGTCACAAGTTACAAATAATACTTCCCTCAAATCATTTATCAAAGTTATTGAAAACTTGGGGACACAAGGACCAGAGCTTTTTGAGCTATGTGTTTGAGCCAGTGGCATTATCAAGTCCAACTGAGCCTTTAAATTTTCGGAGAAGGAAACTTCAGCCTAGAGAGGTAATGGGATAGGCTCAAAGCCACACAGCTATAAAGCTGTAGAAGAGAAATCTAAATCCAAGTCCCTTGCACCCAAATCCAGGAGGCTTCCCCACTCCTCCGTGTTGTTGGCCATCTATTAGTCATAGGAAATCCACATCAAAAATACTCTTGGCAAAAAGATCTGCCTCCTGCTTCAGTGAGAAAAAAACAGGTCATCCAATTGGAACACACTTCTCTTCCCTCTTTCCCATCAAAAAGCACGTTTCCATATCCATTCTTCTAGTCTCAAAGACCTGCTCTTCCTCCTTTACAACATTTATCCCTTTGCTCTGTACTCCCACAATCTCCGCATCCACCATGCTTGCTCACTTTTCGAGCTTCTTTCATTTTTTTTTTCTCTGCTGTTTCTCTCCTGTGTCTACACACCCAAGGTAAGTTCCGCCAACAGCAGAGAAAGTCAAAAAATGACAGCCAAACAGAAAGGGAGGGACCAGAATAACAAAGGGTAGACTGATCTTAAAATATACAAAGCACAGGAGTCTGGGGTCACCTAGTATTGGGGAAACCAGTTCTACATACTCCAGAGGACCCAAGATGGCCACTATTTAACAGGATGCAATCCTCTCAGGATCTGGGGGTGGGAGCCACATATAAAACATAATACAATAATGCTGCTGTGAATTAGCAAACAAAAAAATGTTTTGTCTACTTTTACGTTTAAGACGACATTAGAATTAATACATTAGAATGATTCCACTAAAAAACTGATGCCATGCCACCATTTCCAAACTCAGGTCATAGTAGAGATTGGAAAAGTATCTAACTGCCTTACTAACTTCCTGTGACTAAAGTTTTGATGCTCTCAGTGACTATAGGGGTGGAACTGGATACAGGAGAGGAAGATACCAAGATTAGGAAGAATAAGGTTTATGCTTATTAAGTTGCAGGAAGTAATTATCTTGGCAGTCATATATATTTTTTGTTTGGTCATTTTTCAATCATATCAGATCTGACTCCATTGGGGCTTTCTTAGCCTAGATACTGGAGTAGCTTGCCATTTCCTTCTAATTTTACAGATAAGGAAAGTGAGGCAAATAGGGGTAAGTGACTAACCCAGGGTCAGACAGCTAATAAGTGTCTGAGACCAGCTTTGAACTCAGATGAGTCTTCCTGACTCAAAACCTCATACTCTAGCCACTGAAAAGCCATCTAGCTTCCAGTAATGTATTATGAACCAGTAAAAATCTATTATGGATTGGGGATGGTCCAATGTGGATAGTCCAATACTCTTATTTTACTGGAAGATAAAGAAAACCAAGACCAAGAAAAGCAGAGTGATGTAACTGAGGTCTCACAACTAGTTGTCACCAGAGCCCAGCATTAATTCATTTGATATTTTGAAAGTTTCAGGAAATGGGATTTATCCTACAAAAACTAATCTTTCCCATTTATACTGTGTAATTCTCATCCCAACTTTCCATAATTAAACTACACAAGCTCTACCTAACAATCTCCATGCTCTCTTTGTTCTTTTAGTGTCCCAGGCAGGGGGTGCCCATGTGCCACTCAAGTTGACAAGCTGCTCATTGCCTTTCCGTCTCGGGATGAAGCTAGTTCACCTCTTTTTTTCAGTTGCTATCTCTTTAAATTACTTATTGCAAGCAATTTGTGGCTGGCACCATGCCTTAGGCCACTTATCTTTCTATTACTCTCTGGATCATTTGTCATTTTCACAATTTTCTGTCTTTGAAGGCCATATAAAATAGCTTATATCAAACAACTCAAAGAGATTGACAATTTTAGCAGCAATCATATTGGGATCACTGAAAAAAATACTCTCCACTCGCTCTTCCTACTCCATTGTAGGCCCAACTCATTTAAGTGCAGCAAATTTCTGCTCCACAATACAAAGATTGGGCACTATTCAGAGTAGCTGCTTGTCCATCACATAGAGTGATAGTCACCTTATTAAACAGTGGCCCACCCATGGCCTTTTATTCTACACTGGGTGGTCCCAGACTTTCATGCTTTGTAAATTCTAAGATCCATCTTTTTGTTTTTGTTCTGCTCCCTCTCTTGATGCCCAGCTGTCATTTTTACTTCTGGGTAAAAAGATGCATTTTCATTGGTGTGGGTTTTCCAGCATGAATGGCAATACTGGCCTCTTTCACAGTTCTAAGGAGGATCTCTAGGGTTCTGGCCTTATGTTCTGATAACAGGGACCTTTGGAGAATTTCTACCACCAACAAGGAATCCTTTTGAAAAGGCAAAGATCTTTGCTGGATTTTGGAAAACACCTGAGGTAAACTTCTCCCTGTTTAGTAGCAGAAGCAGCCCCAACTCACTTTAAGATATTACTTTAAGATTTGCAAAGCATTTGGCATATCTCCTTTTAATCTCACACTTTGTACTGGCTGCTATCTTTAACCTCATCTAGTCATCCTGATCTTTATTTTGCCCCTGGACCTGGATGGCTCTGGAGGAGTGAGGCGGGTACTTGTTCTCCCTGATGTCATGGCTAAGTGGCTTGGTAGTCCTGATGCTCTAAGGGGTCTATGGTGAAGGGATTTGACGCTGGGGCTGTCATTTTATTCCTCCATCCATTCTCCTGAGAATCCTTTGGGTGCTGGGGCTAGTTGATTTGATAGTCATGGTCTCTAACAGTGCCTATGGTGAAGGGATTTGAG
>JAJPUD010002170.1:129464-157085 GCA_023553655.1 Myrmecobius fasciatus | reverse complement strand
TGAGGCTGGGGCTGTCATTTTATTCTTCCATTCATCCTCATAAGAATTCTTTGGGTTCTGGGGCTAGGTGGTTTGATAGCCATGGTGCTCTAACAGGCCTATGAAGCAGATCTTTATTGCTCTTGAGGACTAGGTCAAGCCAAGCTGGTGGTGACAGATGAAGTCACAAGAGAGAAGATACTTCCTCTCCTGGGCACTGGCCTGGGTCCATACCATGACAAGGGGGCAGAACAGGAGCCATCATGCTGGGCCATAATGAGGCCTTTTATCTTTGTGAATGAAGTGGCATGTTTCTGAAAATCCTTCAAGTACTTAGAGATAATCAGATTTGGGGATGGAAGTGACCTTAAAGTGATCTAGTCTAACTCCATTTGAGGAATAAGGCAACTGAGGTCCAAAGGGATTAAACTGTTGGCCCAGGGTTACCCCCAAGTCCTTCCATTCAGTTGTCTTTGGACTGCCTTTGTGGTTACTCAGGAAGGTTTCCCTATGCTAATGGATTTACTGTTACCTAGCCAGTCAGGGATGAAATTCTCAATCTAGAGAGAGAGACTTGAATTTAGGAAGATTATCTCAGACATTCCCAGCTGTGTGGCTGGCCACTTTATGTTATCTCATTCGGCCTGTTTCTTCATCTGTAATGTGGGGGTGTGGGGGTGTCAAAATAAACACCTACCTCCCAGAGTTGTCCTAAGGACAAGATGAAATGATAATATGTAAAATGCTTTCCAAATCTTAAAGTACTCTATAAATGTTAGCTATTATTAGCTATCTACATGCAAATGGAAGAGCCTATTTTTCTTTGATTGAAATCTTTTGGAGACATCTTGACAATTAATTCCTAAGTCCTAATTGGGGTACCTTCAGCAAGTCTCCTTCTATGAGTGTTGTCAGGTCCAGAGTCTTTCCCTAGAAATACTGTGAAAACAGACCACTTAAGACAAAGTGCCCTTAGACAAGGGGCAAGAGGAATTCTGATACTCCTTTGTAGTACCAGAAAAACTGCTAGGGGAAGGTAAAACAAAAACATAAACAAAAACAAAAAAGATTTTGGAGTCTATAGCTGTCCTCCCTAATTATGCAGAGGATATGGGGAAGCAAATAGTTTTGGCCAGGGACCTTATTGGTGCTGTACATTCCTGCATTCCCGGCCCTACTATCACTCTGCCGCCCTCTCCCTTCTCCTTCCCCTCTCTCTGCCTCCTGACCCTACAGCTGGTTATGTTTTTTTTTTTTAATTTCTTACTTTGTTACCATTTTTAACCATTTACCATCTTTGGAGCCATAGACTAAACAACCCTTAGAACCTTCCAACTCTGGAACCCACTCCATGCGCCAGCCAATAATAACTGCCTCAGCAATGACAACAAACTCTGTTGCCATGGAGGCTGCAGAACTCCCCAAGTGGCAGGAGTTCCATTCCACTATATGCCAGGCCTTAGAATTCCTTAACCCATCACACCATCCCCCCCAACCCCCACCCTCAGTGACAAGCTAGGTTCTTTTTTTACTTTAGCTTTTTACCATTTTTAACCAATTTCCTTTCTTGGACCTCATTTTTCACCCTCTTAAATAAGAAGATAGAACTAGATAATCGCTAGAACCTTCCAACTCTGAAATACTACATGCTGCCAAAGGCTTGGCAATCAGAAGCAGAGAAATTACGATGGGTTAATAAATATAAACCTAACAAACGCACATTCTTCTCTGGGAAAACTGTGTAGACTAAGGGGGGGGAGGGCGATGAGGAAATAGGAGGCAGTACCACTTAAGAACTATGTGCCCGTGGATCCTGGGGCAAGAAGCTTGATCCCTCCCCTGCTACTTTCAGTGTCACCCTCTGGACTACTTGGGGGGGGGAGTACAATTGGGTGGAGGAGTACAGTTGAGGGGGGATAGGGTGGAAGGCCAGGGAGGGGCGGTCCTAAGGCCCCAGAAGCTGGAAATTGGGCAGGAGTCGTTCGTTTCTTTGCCTGGGCCCAGGGCGCTCACCTGGATCGTCGCAGGCACACAGCATCCATATGGCACAGAGGCCAACAATATAGAAGAGGAGACGCATGTGGACGAGTCGCAGGGAAGGAGACACGCACCTGCCCTTGGCCCTCACGAAACCAACTACCAGGTTGATCCCAACCTTCAGGCCCACCCACTAAGAGGAGTGAGACCTTCGGACCCACCCACTAAGAGGAGCGGGAGCCAGGCCCACCCGGAGTGCGAGCAGACCCTCTCTCCTCAGCACTGACAACGCACGCTGCTGCCACAGAAGCCAGAGAACTCCCGAGGCGCCAGACATTCCACCCCACTATGAGCCTGGAGTTCTTGGGAGAATTCCTTCTCCCTCCACTAACTCCTCAACCACCCCCCCCTCTCCAGGGGCTGCCCAGGTTTTTTCCGTACTTAATTTGTTACCAAATTTAACAAGTTACCCTTCTCCGCCCTTGGTTTTCTCCCTCTTAAATAAAGAGATTGAACTCGATAATCTCTAGAGCCTTCCAGCTCTGAAGTGCTAGAATGCCGCTAAAAGCCCAGAAGTTTGGCAGTCAGAATCAGAGAAATTATGATCCTTTGATAAATGTAAACCTATTTAACACTCATTCTTCTCTGGGAAAACTGTGTAGACTTAAGGAGGGCGATCAGGAAACAGGAGGCAATATCACTTAAGAACTACAAGCCTGTGGACCTTGGGTTAAGAAGCTTGAGCCCTCCCCTACTACTTTTGCTATCACCCACTGGGATGGGGAGTGGGGGGTCCTAAAGTCACCACAAAGTTGGCAATTGGGCAGGGAGCCGTTTCTTTTCCTGGGCCCAGGGCGCTCACCTGAATCACCGAAGGCACGTAGCATCCATATGGCACAGAGGCCAACAATATAGAAGAGGAGCCGCATGTGGACGAGAGGCAGGGAAGGGGACACTTGCCGGCCCTTTTCCCTCAACAAGTCAACCACCAGGTTGATCTCAACCTTCACGCCCACCCACTAAGAGGAGTGAGACCCAAGGGCCCACCCAATAAGAGTGAGACTCTCAGGCCCAACCAATAAGAGGAGACAGACCCAAGGGCCCACCCAATAAGAGTGAGACTCTTGGGCCCAACCAATAAGAGGAGTGAGACTGTCGAGCCTACCCAATAAGAAGAGAGACACCCTGGGGCCCACCCGCTAAGAGGAATGGGACTGGGGCCCACCCGGTGCACCAGCAGACCCTCTCTCCTCAGCACTGACAACAAACGCCGCTGCCACAGAAGCCAGAGAACTCCCGAGGCGCCAGACGTTCCACCCCACTATGAGCCTGGCCAAAGAATTCCTTCTCCCTCTACTAACTCCTCAACCACCCCCCTCCCCAGGAATTGGCTAGGTTCTTTTTGTACTTTATTTGCCACATTTAACAAGTTACCCTTCTCTGCCCTTGGTTTTCTCCCTCTTAAATAAGGAGATTGAACTCGATTATCTCTAAAACCTTCCAGCTCTGAAGTACTACATGACGCCAAAGGCTTGGCAGTCAGAATCAGAGAAATTATGACCCGTTAATAAATGTAAACCTAACTATTTAACATTCATTCTTCTCTGGGAAAACTGTGTAGACTGAAGGGGGGAGGGTGATCACGAAACAGGAGGCTGTACCACTTAAGAACTACAAGACCGTGGACCCTGGGGGCAAGAAGCTTGATCCCTCATCTACTTTGGGTATCACCCCTTGGACTACTGGCCAGCAGTATGGTGGGTGGGGGGGAGGTCCTTGAAGTCACCAGAAAGTTGGCAATTGGGCAGGGAGACCTTTCTTTGCCTGGGCCCAGGGTGCTCACCTGGATCGTCGCAGGCACACAACATCCATATGGCACAAAGGCCAACAATATAGAAAAGGAGACGCATCTGGCCGGATGACAGGCTGGGATGGCCCAGGATGCTCAAATGTCCCCAAGGAGACATGCGCTTGCTCTTCGCCCTCAAGAAGTCAATCACCACGTTGATGATCTCAACCTTCTGGCCCATCCACTAGGAGTGAGACCCTCGGGCCCACCCACTAAGAGGAGTGGGAGCTGGGTCCACCCGGTGTGCCAGCGGACCCTCCCTCCTCAGCACTGACAACAAACGCCGCTGCCATGGAACTCCCGAGGTGCCAGACGTTCCACCCCACTATGAGCCTGGCCAGAGAATTCCTTCTCCCTCTACTAACTCCTCAACCGCCCCCCCCTCCCCAGGGGCTGCCCAGGTTCTTTTGTACTTTAGTTTGTTACCAAATTTAACAAGTTACCCTTCTCTGCCCTTGGTTTTCTCCCTCTTAAATAAAGAAATTGAACTTGATTATCTCTAGAACCTTCCAGATCTGAAGGGTTATAATGACACTAAAAGCACGAAGGCTTGGCAGTCAGAATCAGAGAAATTATGATCCTTTGATAAATGTAAACCTAACTATTTAACATTCATTCTTCTCTGGGAAAACTGTGTAGACTGAAGGGAGGAGGGCGATCAGGAAACTGGAGGCTGTACCACCTTAGAACTACAAGCCCGTGGACCTTGTGTTAAGAAGCTTGATACCTCCCCTACTACTTTCAGTATCACCCCTCGACTTCTTACCACCGTTGGGGGGGGGGGATTGGAGGGGTGTTGAAGGGAGGTCCTAAGCCCCAGAATCTGGAAATTGGGCAGGGGGTCCTTTCTTTGCCTGGGCCCAAGGCACTCACCTGAATCACCGCAGGCACACAGCATCCATATGGCACAGAGGCCAACAATATAGAAGAGGAGACGCATGTGGACGAGTCGCAGGGAAGGAGACACGCACCTGCCCTTCGTCCTCACGAAGCCAATTGCCAGACTGATTTTAACCTTCAGGCCCACCCACTAAGAGGAGTGAGACCCTCAGGCCCACCTACTAATGGGAGGACAGGGGTCCAACCATTGTGCCAAGCGGACCCTCTCTCCTCATCACTGACAACGCAATTGTCATGGAAGTCCGAGAACTCCCAAGGCGCCAGACGTTCCACCTCGCTATGAGCCTGGCCATAAAATTCTTCCTCTACTAACTCCTCAACCGTCCCCCTCCCCAGGGGCTGCCCAGGTTCTTGGTTTACTTTGTTACCCATTTTAATTAATTACACTTCCTGTACCTCGGTTTTCCCCCTGTTAAATAAGAATATTGAACTAGGTAAACCCTAGAACTTTCCAGTGAAGTACTACATGACGCGGAAGGCTAGGCAGTCAGAATCAGAGAAATCTTCTCAGGGAAAACTGTGTAGACTGAAGGGGGGAAGGTGATTAGAAAACAGGAGGCAGTACTAAACAACTACAAGCTCTTGGACCCTGGGGCAAGAAGCATGATCCCTCTCTACTAATTTCAGTATTAGGCTTCTGGCTACTTTCCAGCAGTGAAGGGTGGGGAGGAGGAGGGGAAGGGGCCGGAAAGGGCGGTCCTAAAGTCACCCAAAAGTTGGCAATTGGGCAAGGAGACCTTTCTTTGCCTGGGCCCAGGGCGCTCACCTGGATCGTCGCAGGCACACAGCATCCATATGGCACAAAGGCCAACAATATAGAAGAGGAGACGCATCTGGCCGGATGACAGGCTGGGACGGCCCAGGAAGCTCAATGTTCCCAAGGGTACATGCACCTGCCCTTCGCCCTCACGAAGAGGAGTGAGACCTTCGGGCCCACTCACTAAGAAGAGTGATACCCTTGATCCCACCCACCAAGAGGAGTGAGACCCTCAGGCCCATCGACTAAGAGGAGCGGGACCTGGGTCCACCCAGTACACCAGTGGACCCTCCTCAGCACTAGCAATCACTGCTGCCACGGAAGCCAGAGAACTCCCGAGGTGGCAGATGTTCTACCCTGCTATGAGTCTGGTCCCAGAATTCTGTCTCCCTCTACTAACTCTTCAACTGCCCCTCCTCTAGAAGTTCTTGGTTTACTTTAGTTTGTTACCCGTTTTAACTAGTTACCCTTCCTGAACCTCAGTTTTCCCCGTTAAATAAGGATATTAAACTAGATAATCACTAGAACTTTCCAGCTCTGAAGTACTACATGACGCCAAAGGCTTGGCAGTCAGAATCAGAGAAATTATGACCCGCATCAAAATGCCACTAGAAAGTTGGCAATCGGGCAGGGAGTCCTTTCTTTGCCTGGGCCCAGGGCACTCACCTGAATCACCGCAGGCACACAGCATCCATATGGCACAGAGGCCAACAACATAGAAGAGGAACCGCATGTGGGCGAGCCGTAGGGATGGGGACAGGGACGTGTGCCGGCCCTTTCCTCAGGAAGCCAACCACTAGGTTGGTATCAACCTTCAGGCCCACCCACTAAGAGGAGTGGGACCCTTGGGCCCACCCTCTGACAGTAGTGAAACCCTCAGGCCCACCCACTAAGAGGAGGGGGAGCCGGGCCCACCCGGTGCACCAGCAGACCCTCTCTCCTCAGCACTGACAACAAACGCCGCTGCCACAGAAGCCAGAGAACTCCCGAGGTGCCAGACGTTCCACCCCACTATGAGCCTGGCCAGAGAATTCCTTCTCCCTCTACTAACTCCTCAACCACCCCCTTCCCCAGGAATTGGCTAGGTTCTTTTTGTACTTTATTTGCCACATTTAACAAGTTACCCTTCTCTGCCCTTGGTTTTCTCCCTCTTAAATAAGGAGATTGAACTCGATTATCTCTAGAACCTTCCAGTTCTGAAGAGTTATAATGACGCTAAAAGCACGAAGGCTTGGCAGTCAGAATCAAAGAAATTATGACCCGTTAATAAATGTAAACCTACTTATCACTCATTCTTCTCTGGGAAAACTGTGTAGACTGAAGGGAGGAGGGCGATCAGGAAACAGGAGGCTGTACCACTTAAGAACTACAAGACCGTGGACCCTGGGTTAAGAAGTTTGATCCCTCCCCTACTACTTTCAGTATCACCTCTCCACTTCTTACCACCATTGGGGGGGGTGCTGGAGGGGCATTGAAGGGAGGTCCTAAGGTCCCAGAAGCCGGAAATTGGGCAGTGATTCCTTTTGTCCCCTGGGCCCAGGGTGCTCACCTGAATCATTGCAAGCACACAGCATCCGTATGGCACAAAGGCCAACAACATAGAAGAGGAACCTCATGAGGATGAGAGGCAGGAAAGGGGCCATGCGCCTGCCCTTACCCTCACAAAGTTAACCACCAGGTTGATCTCAACCTTCAGGCCTACCCACTAAGAGGAATGAGACTCTCGGGCCCACCCACTAAGAGGAGTAGGACAGGGGTCCACCCCCTGCATCAGCAGACCCTCTGTCCTTAGCACTTGACAACAAATGCCGTTGCCAGGGAAGCCCGAGAACTCCCCAGGCGCCACATGTTCCACCCCACTATGAGCCTGGCCAGAGAATTCCTTCTCCCTTTACCAACTCCTCACCCCGCCCCCCAGGGGTTGGCTAGGCTCTTTTTGTACCTTATTTGCCACATTTGACAAGTTACACTTCTCCGACCTTAGTTTTCCCAGTTAAACTCGATAATCTCTAGAACCTTTCAAGTTATAAGAATGACGCTAAAATCCCAAAGGCTTGGCAGTCAGAATCAGAAATTATGATCCGTTGATAAATGTAAACCTAACTATCATTCAGTCTTCTCTGGGAAAACTGTAGATTGAAGGGAGGAGGGAGATCAGGAAACTGGAGGCAGTACCATTTAAGAACTACAATTCCGTGGACCCTGGGGCAAGAAGCTTGATCCCTCTCCTACTACTTTCACTATCACCCACAGAACTACTTGGGGGGGAGGCAGGGTGCAGTTAAAGGGGGGGAGGTGTGGAGGGCCAGGGAGGGACGGTCCTAAGGCCCCAGAAGCTGGAAATTGGGCAGGAAGACCTTTCTTTGCCTGGGCCCAGAGCACTCACCTGGATCGTTGCGGGCACACAGCATCCATATGGCACAGAGGCCAAGAACACAGAAGAGGAGCCGCATGTGGCCGAAAGGAAGGGAAGGAGACACGCACCTGCCCTTCGCCCTCACGAAGCCAATTACCAGGCTGATATCAACCTTCAGGCCCACCCACTAAGAGGAATGGGGGGGGGCACCCGGTGCACCAGCAGACCCTCTCTCCTCAGCACTGACAACAAATGCCGCTGCCACAAAAGCCAGAGAACTCCCGAGGCGCCAGACGTTCCACCCCACTATGAGCCTGGCCAGGGAATTCCTTCTCCTTCCACTAACTCCTCAACTGCCCCCCCCTCCCCAGGGGCTGCCCAGGTTCTTTTGTATTTTAGTTTGTTACCAAATTTAACAAGTTACCCTTCTCCGCCCTTGGTTTTCTCCCTCTTAAATAAGGAGATTGAATTCGATAATCTCTAGAGCCTTCCAGCTCTGAAGTGCTAGAATGACGCTAAAAGCACGAAGGCTTGGCAGTCAGAATCAGAGAAATTATGACCCGTTAATAAATGTACACCCAACTATCACTCATTCTTCTCTGGGAAAACTGTGTAGACTGAAGGGGGGAGGGCAATCAGGAAGGAGGCCTACAAGCCCATGGACCCTGGGGGCAAGAAGCTTGATCCCTCTCTACTAATTTCTGTATCACCCCCTGGACTACTCACCAGCGGGGGAGGGGGGAGGTTCTAAAGCCACTAGAAAGTTGGCAATTGGGCAGGGAAACCTTTCTTTGCCTAGGCCCAGGACGCTCACCTGGATTGTGGCAGGCGCACAGTACCCACATGGCACAAAGGCCAACAACATAGAAGAGGAGATACATCTGGCTGGATGAGAGGTTGGGACAACCCCGGACGCTCAAATGTCCCCAAGGGGACACACCCCTTCCTTTCACCCTTACAAAGCCAACCACCTAGTTGATCTCAACCTTCAGGCCCACCCACTAAAAGGAGTGAGACTCTGGGACCCACTCACTAAAAGGAGCAGGATCTGTGTCCACCTGGTGTGCCAGCGGACCCTCTCCTAAGCACTGACAACACCCCATTGCCATGGAAGCAGAGAACAACATAGAAATGGAGACACATCTGGAGGAAGTATCAGCAGGGAAGGCCCAAGATGATCAATTCGATATGTCAGTTGCCAAGTGGATTTCAATGGTCAGGCCCACCCGATGCAGGAGCGGACCCTATCTACCTCGGCACTGACTACAAACTCCTTTGTGAGAATTTGAACTCCCCAGGCCTCACAATTTTCAACCCTTTCTGAGCCAGGCCCTAGAATTCTCCCTGGCTCAACTCCCCTTTCCACCTCTTCTTCTCCTGCAGCAGCAAAGCACTATAATGCACAGAACTTCCAGGGGCCTGATTTATGTGCGCCTGCACCTTAAAGAGTCAAACACAAAACTGGATTTCTTCAGGGAAGAGGCTTAAGCCATTTGTTGGGAGTGGACCAATCCCTTTCTGGGAAATAAATACATTTGCTTAAACTTCCAATGGTTACTTGATGTGTGAGGAAAAAAAGTCCCACCAATAGACAGATGATCTAGCCCAGACCTCCATGCAGGCCCAACATTGGACCTAAAGAATTCTCAATGTGGATAGATTCGAGGCTCTTAATCTGGGATACACAAATTTAAAATTTGATGTGCTCATACCCAGGCATTAATGAAATCTTTATTAGGTACACATTGATCACCATTTCAATGTTCCCTCTGTAATTGTCTTATTTTTAGACATTTAAAAATGTTTTCCTGAGAAGGGGTCCACCCGTATCACCAGAGAGTTGCCCAGAACCCAACACTGCTTAGGAATCTCTGGCTTGTAAATAGAGCACATATGTGAAGACGGGTTCAAATTCTGGCTCAGAAAGTGGTTATGTGATGCTGGAGCGTATTTTCTTCCTTTTTAACAACTGTTATAATTGGGTGGTTTGAAGGACTAGATGTGGCTTGTTTGTCATACATTACCTCATTTGTTTGACTGTAAGCTCCTTGAGAGTATCCTTTGTATATGTACACTTATTACCTGGCCATACCTGGCATATAGCTGACACTGCTTGTTAACTAATGACATTGGAATTGACTTTAGTCTCAAACAGGATTAGACAGGTGGACCTATTCTGCACACATAAAAAATGCACTTCAAAGATACATGTAGATGCACATTTTAGTCAACTGGAATGTGTTCACTAGAAAGAACACTGGCTTTGAAATCTGAAGCAATGGCTTTGAATTCAACTCTGCTAACTAGTTTCTTTTCTCCAAGATACCTTTCATCATTCAATCCTACCAATGCACGTTCTTACCAGTGCTTAAAAAGCACATTAGAAATAAACCTAGCTTTTAAAAAAAACTAGAATGTCATTGCCCCTAAGAGAAGGGGAAACATTTGTAGGACCCTAAGGGAATGATCTCAAAATTCAAATTCTTAGGGAGTTTAAAGGAACAATTTCTTTTTTGGTCACTCAAGCTTTATTAACTGAAGAGTTGTTAATGTGGAGGTTCTTTTAGAGAGACATAGAGGACTAAAAAGTTTCTAATGTAAGGACTATTTCCCTTGCTCCTAGCTGGCATTAGGCAAAAAACATCTGACAGTTCAAAATGAAACTCAAAAACAGGTTTAAGTGTGGTAGATTTAATCCTCAACTCCACCTTTCATTACCTCTGTTATTTCAAATAGTTCCTCTTGGTCTCTGTTTCCCTCTACTGTAAATGAGAGGGCTGAACTAGATAAATCACGAGTGCCTCAAATCAAGGAATGATTATGAGAGAAAAATGAAAAATAGAAGGGATAAGGAGGAGAAAAACATTTTAGTTTCCCAATGATGATCAAAGTGGGCTACATTCAAAAGCGATTCAATTCTGAAGGACAGCAGAGAAAGTTACAAGTCTGCTCAGATGAAATCAATTTTATGATTGCTTCAGAACACAGATGAACAAGTATTCTGTGGAAATCAAAGTCCTCATGGTGCACAACAATAAAGTGGAAAGAAATTACAATTACTAAACCTACAGCTTTAATGTATTGTAAGGGGAAAAATACATAGACCAAGTGCCAGTCTCTGACTATCTAAGACCACACTGATGGCTATATAGGATACAATGGAAAAGAAAACCATTACACCAGTACATTAATTGAAAATTTATCTAAAATGGCTTCATCTCTCACTACACCTCATGCACAGAATTGTGGAGCTCCTGAAGCCTCCAGAGAATATTTAACCCAACTCTTTCATTTTGCAGATACAGAAACTGAGCCAAGAGGAGTAAATGTTATGTAAAGTCCCACTAAGCACCAGAGGGAAGATGAGAATAAGTTCCTGGGCTTCAGAATACAGATTCCACTATACTACACTTGGTGCCCAAGAAAAGCAAACCAATTTTCACATTAGGCTCAGAAAACAAAATAGGAAGGCAAATTTATCAAACAATAAAATCCTAACTTTAAAAC
This sequence comes from Myrmecobius fasciatus, assembly GCA_023553655.1. NCBI lineage: Eukaryota > Metazoa > Chordata > Mammalia > Dasyuromorphia > Myrmecobiidae > Myrmecobius > Myrmecobius fasciatus. Next base: position 145,760 of record JAJPUD010002170.1, on the reverse strand, counting down.
CAAATATAAAGGGTTTGGGGATAATCACACGTCTTAGATTATACACACCTTGGCTTCACTCCACTATTATGGATTATTAGAATTGACTCAACTGTCATCAATAACATTAATGTTGTTGACTAAACTATTTTCATCAACATACAATCACTCAGAAAGGTTCACGCATAAAAAAATCAACCTGGAATATCTATCTCTAAAAGTACAAAAGACCAGGAGTAGTATTTTAACTCATTTTTCATTCATTTACTGGGCATAAAATAGCTATATATATATATATATATATATACTAAAAACCTCAATACCACTTTTCAAAAAATCCTACTCTGAGATGCTTCAAGGTTTTAAGGTGACAGTCCTCAAAGGTTTTGTCAGCAAAATGCAAATTCTGGGAAGATCACAGCCAAAGTTGGAAAGGCTTTGAGCTTAGTTTGACAGAAGGCTACCTATCTGTGGCTCACCATGATAAAGGAGATGAGAAGCACTTACTGCACACATAAAAACATACAGTAAACAACCATTTACTCAGAAGGCTTAGGAATTATTTAACTGAATGCAGTTAAGATTTAATATATACACGATAAACAGATTAATAATACAATTGAGTCTTATAAATAAAATGATTTAACTTTACTGATCTTACAAATACCATAGGGAAAGACTACTTTTCTTTGGACTGATAACCAGACCACTTGGTACAGTGCCCAGCACACAAAAGGTACAAAAATATTTGTCTTGATTTGATCTTTTTGGCTGTTTTAACTCTGAGAATAATAGGACCCTTCCCTTTGTACCATTATAGATAACACCTAAAGGGAACTTTAGAATCCAACCTCTTTGTTTCACAGATGAAGAAACAAAAAAGCAAGATGGGTGAAACCTATATGAGGATGAGGTCAGAGAGCGACAGAGTCAAGTTCTTGGGGCTGCCAGAGCAACAGTCTTTGAAAGTCATCAGTAAGTCTTTGGAGAAGATTTTAAATCCCATTCAGATTGTGCTAAGCCACTATCTCTTACTTGTAGAAATGTAATATACTGACTCCAGGAGGCACTCAGTATTATTAACAGCTAAGTAGTGGAAATTTGATTTGTTTTTTGAATACATGAAAGCTATGAAAGACTACTCTCTTAGTTCATCACTTAAAGGGAAAATTATAAAATTGAGAATGAAGGTCCTGTAATAAATAGTGGGATTTAAGGCTCTGATTCTAATGTAATGAAAAAAATGAAAAACATGGCAGTTCTTATTAAATGATTTGCCACCCCTAAATAAGAATTCCTGTCTTTATGTTTTGTGGTACAGGTTCATTCTTTTAAATATTAAAAGTGACAAGAGATCTATGTACTAACACGCAGTGAGAAGAAATATTGGTCAAGATCTGTCCTAGTTTTTCTGTCCATATATTTTCTTCCCTCCCCCTATTATAAGAGTAAATAAAAGTTGAGATCCTTAATAAAACTATACAGTGTGCCACTTCGCAACTTTCAGTTATTGAAGCATAATATTTAACTACCCAAGTAATAAAAAAGAATTTTAATGTTCAGAATTTTTCACAAAAATTGTGCTGGAGATGTGAACATAGGCACCTGAGATATATTAATGATACTTAGATCCTAAAAGGACATTTAGACTTCCCCTCCCAGTAAGCTGCCAGGTATTTCCATGACATCTATTCTTTCCCTAAAGCTCTTCAGTCTCCAATGACATAGTTCTTGAGATCTGGTTGTTGGAGTAAAAAAGATGTGTAGGCTCTGAACATGAGACAGAAAACAATCTAAGGTTGAAATCTAGTAAATACTATTATGTCAAATTCTACTGAATTGACCCAGACCCATCATTAAATGAGAAAATGAAATTGTAGTGAGCATAGTATGTCTGTATTGATTATATTTTAAAGGCAAATCATCCTAATCATAGTGGAATGTTTGGGTTAAACAAGCTGGATGCATACAAGTCTGTTTCATTTTAAATCAAACAAAACATTTTTCAAAGGAAGACCGTGGAAAATGTTGCTTGTCAATTTATGTGGGATAACACCCAGCTAAGCAATTTTAAACAGATGGGACTCATGCCAAATTGTGATAGTACCAACCTATCTTTTTGGCTATTGAGCATACCTAACTCCCCTTTAAAGCATTTTAATGCTTTTTAAAAGTTAACAGATATCTGAAGAGGTAGACAGATCCTACGATAAACCTTGAACAAGTTCCAAAAAAGTAAACACAAGAAAGCAAAATACATAAAGAATGGTGATTCTTGGTCCAACATCTATGCAAACTGGATTTCCTCAGAATTCTTAATTCCTTTTAAGTTTGAACAATGAGCTGCAGAACCAGATGCTCTGCCCATCATCTTTGCACAAAGACTTCACTTTTTAGGGCCAAGGCGTATAGGACAGAAATGAGCTGCAATTCTTGCCAACAGACCACGATAGCAACTGGTCTTATTACAAAAACATTAATGGCAAGGACACCAAAATTCCTACTTGATTTCTTTTTGCCTTTTAAACAAGTATCATGACAGAACATTCTTGATGCAGGCATGGCCACAGTACTGTCTATGGTTGTAATGCCTCAACAATATACTGAAACTTTTTTCACAAGTAGAAATAGTGTACAAACTGAAATTGTCAATTTTGTCATATAAGGACACAAAGATTTATGAAATATATACACTATCCCTCATACTAATAATTTTCTAATAATTCTCCCACCACAACTGTGAATTTGAACATTTGCTCAAAATTAAGATTTAAAACCAAGAATCAAGCATCTGTCAGACTTGTTTTTGCTTTGTTCTAAACAAGATTTTTTAATAAAACTTTAAAGATTTACAATTCCCATATTTATGAAATTATTAAATAAGCCTTAAAAAAAAATCAGGATTTCGAACTAAATCACAAACATTTAACTTTTGCACACAAATATTGTAAAAATTAGTCTTGGCCCCAAATCCATCTGAAAACAATGATGTGGGATAAACCAAATTACATTTTAGTAATCATTCACATTTAAGCTAGTTAGTGCCTTGCTAAGCTCTCAGCCTCTGAATATAAAAAAAAATACACATAGTGCATGTTATAACACCACAATGTGTTTTGTACTATTTTATCACTGATTTCTCATGTTTTTGAGCACAATGCCAAATTCCTAGAAATCGACAGATTAAATATTGACTTCCTATGATCTGTGAAATAAGCAACAGTTAAGAGTTAAGTGTTGTGACAGAATATACTTTTTAATAGCTTTGTTTTCCTTTTGTTGAAGTTGTTTTAAAGCAATCATTTGTAAGGATTGCATCAACATCAGTTAGCAGAGGAAGACCAAACTTTATTGAAACTGCTTGCATACAAAATATATTGCACTATAACCAAACAAATGTCAACATAAAATCCAATCTGTTGCAGCTAATATGTACAGAGAATATTGCCCAAGAGCAGTTACATTACAAGGTCAGTCTACCTTGGTTAATTATCTACAGTATTTTAACCAAACAGCTTACAGATGATGTGTGCAAGGTACCAGTTTGTTTTCTCAAATGCTATACATTCCCAAAATAAATAACTAAAATCAACAATAATGTTTGGCAAGATTTTAAAGACATTTTAATATTTGTTAAACCATGTGCAGTTTTCTTGCGATTTTTATATGCTTACTTGTATGCAAGGAAAAGTAACAGTGAAAAGAAAAGCAAAGATAAATGAAACTCACAAAATACATCAGAGGCAGGTTTGGTTTGTACAGTTCAGTACATATCAGTGGCACCCCTACTGGAGTAACTTTTAAAGAAAAATAGCAAATTTTAAAATGAAAGTCCTTAACACAGTTTTCCCCCAGTAAACATCATTCATAATCTTAAAGGGAGAAAACAGCAAAAATTTCCCACCCCTCACCCCATTCCCTAATTATCTATTACTTGTTGTCAAATTGTAGAATGCCTTCTGATTCTTCTTTCAAATCAGGCTGTGAAGTTTAAATTTAACAATTTAACCTGCCTCCAATGTTACAAAGTTGGATACCTGTGCTTCACATATCAATCACAAAGGACATCACCTTCCTATACTTCCCCTGAGATAAGCTTGAAATTAAAAATTATGAAAAACAAATCTATATTTTGTGGGAAGATGAAAGTCTATTTACTCAATATTTTTATCTGGCCAAATAAGCATGTTATACTAGCTTGCAACTAGGAAGATTTAATCCCAAAGAAATTTTTCTCTTTCAAAATGGAAAGAGTGATTTCTTGTCCCATGTGTAAAGAAAAATTACACTTTTCAACATTGTCAATCTTCAGTGCAAAAAACCAAAACAAAACAAAATGAAAACAAAACAAAAACCCCTATTCTTTATACTGCCTAACCTGATGTTTAAGTAAGGAAAAAAAGTATGGAAAGCATGCATTCTTCTATAAAGTACTAAATGTCTGGACAGGGTTTGCTACATATATTTTACATTTAGTGTTTCCAACTTCTCTTCCCTGATTTCTGCTTCCAAATAAAATATTCCTACCTGCCAAGATATAAAAAAGGCACAGATCATACAACTTTTTTTTTTGCTAATGAAAATGACAATTGTTACATCACACATTTTGAGGTCCACTAAGATACTGGAAAAAGTGGACCACAACGTGAACTGACACAGGACATGAAACGACAGAGCATTTCATAAGGACTTTGAAGTTTGATTGAAAACAGAAGCCTAATTTGATTATCACAAACACTATTTATTCAGAAAAAAAGAATAAATTTAGCAGTGATTGACCCAATGCAGTATAAGTCCAAATGAACAGAAAGTATACTAGTGCACAGCTTGATATTTTTAGAAAACAAAACAAAAAAATTTTTTTGAAGTACACAATATGTACTTGAAAGCATATTTTAGAAGTCCAAGATATTCTTAAGTAAATGTTTGTATAAGTTCTTATCCTGAAAACAGTTGCTTACAGCCAATAATAAACAAACAAACAAACAAACAAACAAAAAAGGCTAACAGAACTTTTGTCTTCATTTCATGCCCTGCGCCATCTTGCCTACTATTTTGTCTTTGGCCTAACAAAGTTTCTCTAATGTGGAATAAGAATTACTGAAACAGTATAGGAAATATGACTCAAGAACTATGCAGTTTAGGGTACTCCATTCACCAGCGGTTGCTGCCCATCCACGCTGTCTGATTTTTCCTTCTTCTGATTACGCTCTTTACCCGTGCGCAGCCGACTACCTTCGTTTGACGTATTCTGTAATGTTTTAGTGTGGACACTTCTTTCATTATTGTAGTCAATTCTGATCTAAAACGAGTCACATTTGTTATGTAATGCATATCCCAACATAATTCCCAATTTGCCTGCCAAGGAGTCTAAGCCTGAAACATAAATACTGTGTATTAAAGCAAAGTGATGAGGGAGACCAAAGAATTAGATTATAAATGGGACTCTGGTTCCTAAAAGTGTGGTCACTTTAGACTTTTGAGTAGCACTAAACCCCAAGGGGTTTGTCTGACCAACCATGGGTAAATTTTTTCATTTGTAAAGGACCAGATTCTGGTGACCCCACTATGGCACTCTACCCTCTAAATCATGATGAGATCCAAATTAAACATTCATCTGATTTTACCCTCATATTACAAGACAAATTCTACTAGATTTTCAACACTCAAACTTTTCATATCATTTACTTGTGGAGGTTTAAGTTGTTAACCAAAATCCCTCTTCCAGCTATTTTCTTTTCATATGTGAACAGTAGCCAGTGCCCAAGTGAAACACGCTGGTAGAACTAATTCTGACAAGGTTGAATGAATGCTGTGGAAGAATAGCAGAGTGAAGAACATCAGTGGTTAAGAACATCAGTTCTTAAGAGAGAGAAAAGAAGAGGAAACAAGAAATGGTAGTCCCACTCTTGGGTTCCAGAATGCCTTTTCAGGCCTGAAACTAAAGAGGTCTCTAAAGACAGACAAGATGCTAGCACCCAGCTCAGTAATAGCCTACATAGCTAGAAATCATGGGAGGCTGAGAAGTATAAAATGTCATTTCTGTCATGGTGAAAATGGCTACTGGTAGAACATAATCTTTCTGCTCTTCATTCCCTAAGGATTTTTTTCCCCTTTCTTTCATTTTTCTGATCAGTGAGCACCCACAACTTTGCCCTTCACTTACCTAACTAATCACTATTAAAACCTGTTAGAGCTCCCCTGAGCTAGAGCCTGTCACATCCCACAGAAAGGCATATACCACAAAAACATCAAACACACTCCAGAAAAGTATGATTCTGGAGCACAGTAATTCTCAATGGATGTGGTAAATTATGCCAGTGGAAGCTCCAGGCTGTTGCATTTTTAGTTCACATCTTTTTTCTTAGTTGTACAAAAAATATGTAAAAATTTTTGTAGGGTGAGACAAGCTTTAGACTACAGTTAAGTATTACAGGGGATTTATGCAATAATAAATCATTTCAGTCAGAGGCAAAGTGCCAGTGATGAAACCATGTAGTCCCTTACAACTGACAAGTCTGCTGTTTTAATTCTTGCTGCTCTTATCTTTTTCTCCCCAAAAGGAAGTAAAGTAAACATGATTACTATTCCTAACCATAAACATTTTGGCTTCCATATCTTTGATCTGTACATTAACAATGATCAACAGAAGCACGGATTGGAATGACTCTTGAAAAGGATGGAAAATATATTTCAGTGAAGTAAACCTCATTTATCATCTATTTTTGCTATATCAGTTATAAAATAGATTTAAAGGTAATGCTAAAAACAATTACTGAAGCCCATTTGGGAATTTGAGTGTCTGAAGAACAAGGAGTTGAATCCAATAACAAAGATTTGTAAAGGACTGATTGTTATATATTTTGTTTATCAAGAGTCTATTCCTTTATTACTGAGCTACAGAAGTACTATAGGCTATCAAATATTTACATAAGTACTTTTTTCTGCAAAATTTTTCTGCAAAAATCCTGACATTTTTCTATCCTTGTCAAGAAGGAATAAAAGTGCAAATATAGAGTTTTTTAAAAAATCATACTAGTTCATATGTGAACTAAAATTTGTACTCTTTGATATGTATTTATCATATAATGTGAGTTAGGTGCATTTTTATAAAATCTCTTGTGACTTAATTAAAAAATTAAATATAAATAAAAATAAGACACATAATTTACCTGAAGTGATCCATCTGCTGTTCTTCCTTTAGCATCTCTTGCATTCCGCTGCCGATTATCTGTTCTAGACTGATCATCATTTCCTACAAAGAATTTTTTTTAGTTTCAGCAGTGAATCTAGTTAAGAAATGATTAAAAGTTTTTTTTAAGAAATCATTTCCACTCTGTAATTTAAAGTTCAATTAATATTTGCATAGCCCATTCCATCATAATCGCTAAAAAAAAATTAAAGTAAAAGAATAATTTATCAGGCTAGTAAGAAACTGTGCCAGATAAAAGAGGCAGGTGTAAGAGATTAACTATGAAATATTAGCAATGGGAAGGTCGAATCACTTTTTGGCTCACCTTAAGCTAAGTATGAGAGTAGAGACATGAGACATGACTATCTCACAACTTCCTCCCAACCCTTCAAAATGTAGAAAAAAGTTTACCCACTTTTAAAGGTTCCCCAAAATTGTAAATCACTCCTCATAGATTTCCTTTATATCTAAACCAAAATGAGTGCTCATCCTTAAGCACTGTTTATGACAGTACCCTAGAGCAAAAGGGATGGAAAAAACCATGGGCAATAAGTAAAAGAACAAAACCACCCTCCAAACTGGTTAAAACAAAATGCATCTCATTCTGATTTTTTTTTTTTAACTAAAATGTAGATAGCACTTACTATGTGCCAGGTACTGTGCTATATGCTTCGTACAGGTTATCTCATTTGATACTCACAACACTAGGAGGAGGCAGGCGCTATTATTATCCCCATTTTATAGATGAGGAAACTGAAGCAAAGAGGTGACGTTACTTGCCCATGGTCACAAAGCTAGTAAGTGTCTGAAGCGGACTTGAACTCAGTTCTTCCTTACTCCAGGCCTGGCGCCACCTAGCTCTCTCATTTCAACTTAATTACACTTAGTACCTTGGAAAAGAGTAAAAATAACCTCAAAAGAAAAAGCATTATCAATTCCTGCCATAATTCTATAGGAGTCAATACAGAAAGCTAATATAACTACAAGATAACTGATACAAATGAATGGCTAATTTTTTTCCCTGTATTTGACAGTAGACAACAACTAGAATAAATGGCATTTAGACAATATCTTACATTTCACTGAGTTTTTCTCTCTAGCAGCAATACTTTCTTCTTTCAAAAGAAAAATCATTATCTTTAGAACCCCCCGGGACCCCAAGTAAAACCATTATCTCTAGAACCCCCAGCACCCCAGAGTAAAATCATTACCTTTCGAACCTCCAGGACCCCAGAGTAAAGTCATTACCTTTAGATCCGCCATGACATTGTAGTAAAATCATTACCTTTCGAACCCCCAAGGCCCCAGAGTAAAATCATTACCTTTCGAACCTCCAGGACCCCAGAGTAAAATCATTGCCTTTAACACCACCACAACCTCATAATAAAATCATTACCTTTAGAACCCCCCAGGACCCCAGAGTAAAATCATTACCTTTAGAATTGTCATGACCTCATAATAAAATCATTACCTTTAGAACTCCCAGGACCCCAGAGTAAAATCATTACCTTTAAAACTGCCATGACCTTGTAATAAAATTATTACCTTTAGAACTGCCAGGACCCCAGAGTAAAATCCTTACCCTTAGAACTCCCAGGAACCCAGAGTAAAATTATTATCTTTAGAACCCCCAGGACTCCAGAGTAAAATCCTTACCTTTAGAACCGCCACGACCTCATATTAAAATCCTTACCTTTAGAACCCCCAGAACCCCAGAGTAAAATCATTACCTTTAGAATCGCCAAGACCTTGTAGTAAAATCATTACCTTTAGAACCTCCACGATGTTGTAGTAAAATCATTATCTTTAGAACCCCCAGGGCCCCAGAATAAAATCATTAAGTTTATAACCCCCACAATCCCAGAATCAAATAATTACCGTTAAAATCCCACAACCCCACAGTAAAATCATGACCTTTAGAACCACCATGACCCTGCATTAAAATCATTACCTTTGGAACTGCCATGACCCCGGAGCAAAACCATTACCTTTAGAACCGCCACCCCATAGTAAAATCATTACCTTTAAAACCGCCACGACCTCTTCCTCCTTGTCCTCGGGCACCACCTCCGCGTCTTCGTCCATCTCCTCTACGTAAGTAGTTGTCCCTTTCTTCCTCTGCTGGGGCCAAAGACCAATCACTGAGTTCATCTCGGTGGTCAGATTCTGTTTCAGAAGCATTTGATGCTTCAGAATTAGTTCCTATCAAGAGTTAAAAGCCATATACAATTGTTCATTTTTAAAAAACACTACCAAATTAACAACCTTGGAGAAAAATGCCAACTATCAATTGAATGCCTTTCTCCTCTTGATAAGTCAATTACAGAGTAAACAGAATTTATATTTTCTGTTTACTTTGTACTGTTTTTTCAATTGAATATGACTCAGGGGCTTCATGAAACATAAGGGTTTGAGTTTATGGACAGTTTTACTTCTTATAAAAAAACAATTGTTTAATAACCTTCAACTATTTCTTTTGCAATTCAAAGCACAGTAATATTTTTAAATCTGCGTGGTTCTACACTCAACCGTCTGAGTTCATATTGTAAGAAAAAATGGTCTTTAACTGCTAAACAAATAATAATTTGAATAATAAATCCTTTGGGAACAAAACTCCCTTTAACAAAAGATGAATAGGTGAAATACTGGTCACCTTAAGAATTAAGGAAATTAAGAGGAAGTAATGGTGCCATCTCAAGGCTTTTGGTGGTGATATCAGGGCCTGATCCCATTTAAGGTGACGATTGTTTACCTGTCTTTCATTCAGCTTTGTCATACTCTGTGTGAGTATATCTTAAGCATATATTTTTTCTACTTACCTTTTACACAATTTTTTCATCCCTTTTTACTCGGAAGCATAGTCATAGGCATTACCTTGGAATAATCAAGGAGTAGGGAAGTTCACAAGAGACCTTTTCTTTGCTGAGCAGAAGACTCGTCTTGAAAGAGGTGAAAACATACTGTAGAAGTGAAAGGGCCTGGAAGCCACAACCTTCCTCAATTGAGGATCATTTGGTAAAGTGTGGTAAGAGAGGGAATTTAAGTCCTAGAATGGCTATCTACATTCCTTCTACTTTAGTAGCACTTTTTGACAAAAGGAAAAAAAATGCCATGACTTTTTCATTAATATTGTCAATAATTAATCCAACCTGCCTGGATCAAGCTTGGCGGAGAGGAGGAAGGAAGAAGCCAACCACAGTGAACAAGCTGTCTTGAAGCACAGTAAAAGCTGCTAGCTGAGTTCATTTGCTAGCAGCAACAATGCCTAATAATGCTCTTAGGCCCTCAGAAGAAGAAGCAGTCAGACAGTCAAGAAGAGGAAAGGATCCCTTTCCCTCCCACCACTAGCATATTCCCAACCTGTCTAAAGCTCCAACTACCATACCTAGTGCCAACCTTCAAACTCATTGTCTACTATTCCATTACAGCCTCAATCCTTTAGGTCTTAAAGCTTTCCCATCTTCAAGATTTCAGGTATTATTAAAATGTAAATAAGTAAATATGAAGGGTTAAATTTTAAGCAGTTATCACCTAACACCAAAGCTATTACTTAATATCTTCAGAGGGATTACTCTGCAATCAAAAGAGAATGATAATTGGGGCACAGAATAGGCATGGCTGTGGGGAGCCAAGAAAAAAATGAAAGAGCTAAATTAGAATAAAAAAGACATAACAGTCAAACATGACCTACTTATTTTGGCTTAGGGACAACCAAAGTACTTTGCTAGAACCTGCAGCACACGAATTCTAGCTTGCTGACTTATTAAAGGAATCATTATGTTTGGATACATGATGCATCCTCTGACCAGACCATGTACTACCAACACATATCTGACAAAACAACATCCCTGGTAACCAAAGTAATTCTACTTAGATGAAACTTAAAAAAGAGGCAGTTTTACAAAAGACATATAACTGGCCTAGGGGTCAAAAAAACCAGAAGTCAAATCCAACCCTAGACACATACTAACATACTAACTAGCATCACAATGACAATCACTGACCCAGGCAACTCTCTAAAGCAGGCAGTTACAGGCAAGGCATTCATATATGTTGCTAGAGGGAATATTTATACCAATGAAATAACAGGTCAAGATGAAAACAAAAATTTTCAAAATAAGAATCTGTTACAAGTTCACAAGACATCTGGAAACTTTAAAATACACATTCTTTATACTCACTCTATGGACTAAATGTGTCCCCTCAGACTTTTACTGTAAATAGTTATGTTTTGTGGCAAAATCATCGAATCATGAGGGGTAAGAGAGAACATCCAACGCATGTTAATAATTAGAAGCTGTAAGATCATGAGGAAAAATGATAACTCAGCAATATTCTTCTTCTTATACCTGAAGCATATCCAGGACCACGTCTACCATGTCCTCTATTTCTGTAAGGCCTACTACCTCGGCCAAGTCCTGGGCCATCGTCGGTCATGTAGCCTTTATCCTTATCTGCACGATTTGGTGGTGGTCTGGAACTCGCGCCAATCTGTCGCAACTGCTCATCAATCTGCAGCCTCTCCAAACGCAGTTGGTCTACTTCCTGTATAAAATACACAAAATAACAGTTAAAAAATAACCCTTATAATTGACTATATCAATAATTAAGCTAACAGAAATCATATAATTATCTCAATAGATGCAGAAAAAGCATTTCATAAAATTCAACACCCATTCCTATTAAAAAAAACACTAGAGAATATAGCAATAAATGAAGTTTTCCTTAAAATGATCAGTAGCATCTATTTAAAACAATCAGCAAGCATCATATGTAATGGGGATAAAATAGAAGCTTTCCCAATAAAATTGGGGTGAAACAAGGATGTCCACTATCACAATTACTATTCAAAATTATATTAGAAATATTAGCTTTAGCAATAAGAGAAAAAAAAAGAAATTAAAAGAATTATTGTAGGTAAGGAGGAAACAAAATTATCACTCTTTGCAGATGATACGATGGTTTACTTAGAGAATCCTAGAGAATCAACTAAAAAAACTACTAGAAACAATTCTTCACAACTTTAGCAAAGTTGCAGGATATAAAATAAACCCACATAAATCATCAGCATTTCTGTTACCAACAAAGTGCAGATAGAAAGAGAAATTCCATTTAAAATAACTGTAAATGATATAAAATATTTGGGAGTCTACTTGCCAAGACAAAGCCAGGAACAATGAGAGCACAATTACAAAATATTTTACACACAAATAGTTAGATCTAAACAACTGGAAGAATATAAAGTGCTCATGAGTAGGCCAAGCTAATATGACGAAAACAACAATCCTACCTAAATTAATCTATTTATTCAGTGCCATACCAATAAAACTCCAAAGAAATTATTTTACAAAGCTAAAAAAATTAATAACAAAGTACATCTGGAAGAACAAAAGGTCAAGAATTTCAAGAGAATTAGTGAAAACAATGCAAATGAAGGTGGCCTAGCTGTACCAGACTAAAACTAAAACAACAGTCTTCAAAACCATTTGGTACTGGCTAAGAAAGAGAGTAGTCAATCAGTGGAATAGGTTAGGCTCACAAGACACAAGTCAACGACTGTAGTAATCCAGTGTCTGATAAAACCAAAAACCCCAGCTTCTGGGATAAGAACTCACTACATGAGAAAAAATGTTGGGAAAACTGGAAACTAGTATGGCAAAAACTAGACATTGACCAACACCTAACACCCTATACCAAGATATGGTTGAAATGGATTCATGATTTAGACATAAAGGATGATACTATAAACAATTTAGGAAAACAAAGAGATATTCTACCTCTCAGATCTGTGGAGAAGTAAGGAATTTGTGGGCAAAGAAGATTTGGAGAATATTATGAAAAGCAAAAAAGATAAGTTTATTATATTAAATTTAAAAATTTTGGTACAAAACCAATGTAGGCAAGATTATAAGGGAAACAGAAAACTGGGAAATTTTCATGTCCAAGGGTTCTATGGAAGGCCTCATTTCTAAAACGTTTAGAAAACGGACTCAAATTTATAAGAATTCAAGCCATTCTCCAATTGGTAAACAGTCAAAGGATATGAACAGACAATTTCTAGATGAAGAAATTAAAAGCATTTATAGTCAAATGAAAAAATTCTCTAAATCACTATTTATCAGAGAAATGCAAATTAAGACAACTCTGAGGTACTACTACACACCTCTGGGATTGGCTAAGATGACAGGAAAAGATAATGACGAATGTTGGAGGAAATGCTAGAAAACTGGGACACTGATACATTGTTGGTAGAACTGTGAACGAATCCAACCATTCTGGAGAGCAATTTGGAACTATGCCCAAAGGGCTATCAAACTGTGCATACCCTTTGATCCATTAGTGTCTCTACTGAGTCTGTATACCAAAAAGATAAAAAAGGACCTGTTTGTGCAAAAGTGTGTGTACCAGCCCTTTTTGTAATGGTAAGGAACTGGAAACTGAGTGGATGCCCATCAGTTGGAGAATGGCTGAATAAGTTATGGTATAGGAAAGATATGGAATATTATTGTTCTGTAAGAAATGATCAACAGGATGATTTCAGAGAGGCCTGGAGAGACTTGCATGAACTGATGCTGAGTGAAGTGAGTAGAACCAAGAGAACACTGTACACGGTGGCAACAAAATTATGATGCACAATAGTGATGTACTTGGCTGTTATCAACAATGAAGTGATTCAAGCCAATTCCAATTGACTTGTGATGGAGAGAGCCATCTCCATCCAGAAAGAAGCCTGTGCATCATAACATAGTATTTGCACCTTTTTTGTTGCAGTTTGCTTGCTTTTTTCCCTTTCTTTCTCATTTTTTCCCTTTTTGATCTGATTTTGTTGTGCAGCATGATAAATGTAGAAATATGTATAGAAGAACTGAATATGTTTAACATACTGGATTGCTTGCTGTCAAGGTGATAAGGAAAGGGAGGGAGAAAAACTTGGAATACAAGCTTTCAAGGGTGAATACTGAAAACTATCTTTGCATGTATTTTAAAAACCAAAAGCTAGTATTAAAAAGAAAAAAAACCCTCATATTTAACATTTAAAAGATAAACTAGCAAAGTTCTCACTTTAGTTCCAAATTTACTATCATAAAGGAGAGGCAGGGTAAAGAATATTATGATTAACAAACAACTTACCAGTACAAAGGTTATCAATTTTTTGCAGAATCAGAATACAACAAAACCAATTTTGACATCAGAATGCTACAGATTCTTTTCTAAACATTTAGACTTTTTCTGACTCTTTAGGATCATCATTATATTTATGAAATTATTATATTGGTCAGTGAAGTCACAGCACAATTTTAATTAATTTTTAACCTTTGCTCTCCCAATTTCAACATCTCATCAAAAAACAGCAGGGAGGGCCAGATCCACAGTTCTAAATAGTTAGAAAGATGTTATGTCTCTATCATCTGAGGACTATGTGCAGAGAAAGTTCATCAACCATGGGAATCCATCATATGAAGGCTTTTTGGGAGGTTTTGTTTAAACCCCCACACATACACACACACAAAAACCTCATCAAAATACCTTGGAAGGAAAAAAATTGAATTTCTATCAATAAAGAGTAAAATGCACACATATTAAGTACCTAAAGTAGTGAAGTTTGCAGAATGTTTACAAACTCGTCTCTAAACGGCAATTTATTAAAATGGCACAATTTCACAAAACAAATATTTGGGGCCATAAAGGACCTCACAAGATCTGCTGACCAATGTTTCATTAGAAAGAGAAGAGGCCCCAAAATAACTTCTCTAGTCAAACAGCAAGAGCTGGGAGAAGAACCTACAATTCCAGACTTCCAAAACTCCAACATCAAACTACATCCAAATCATGCAGGACGAGGTTATAATTCTGAACAGTCAACATTGATATAAATTAGTCACCGATAGAGCAAGGGTTTATCAATTGTCTCTATGAAACTCCCTCTACCAAGGCAGGCTGAATTTTATCTATAATTTAAAGTTTTAGACAATAATGCAAATTGAATTAATAAAAGTACTAAAAAACCATCAAATATTTATCTCTGTAAAGTACAAGTGTCATATATCATGTAAGAGAAAGTACAGAGAATACAAAAGACATATGCTTTAAAAACAAGGGCTTTACTGCTCACCTATCAGTAAAGAGGTAGAGTATTGTGAATGTGGAACAATGCATAGTCAACTGTGATGATTTTGCTTTACTGTTTTACTTTTTAATAAAGGAGGGAACATTTGGTGGTTGGGAGGGTGTATTTGGGAGTGTGATATAGAAACAAAATGCACCAAAAAACTTTTAAAAGGTTAATGTCAAATTAAATTGTGTTGAAGTTGCTTGGACAACAGTGATTTTGGAAACAAAAGCCTTAATATTTAGCCTTGAAAAACCACCAAGGCGCTAGGGGAGGGGTGGGGACTAGGAGAGGAAAATCTGTAATGGAAAGCTTTGTGAGGGTCAATGTTGAAGAATTACCCATACATATGTTTTGCAAATAAAAAGCTTTAATAAAGAAAAAAACCCACCAAGGTAAGAAAAGAACCTTTTCCCCCACCCCTCAAAAAAAACTGAGGATTGCCTAAATCAAGCAGAAGGGCTACCAAGATAGTTAGTCAAGCAAGGAGTTGTCAGGAGAACTATGATGGGAAAAAGGTGGACATTTCCTAATGGTCACAACTCCTGAATAAGAAATTTCCATATTTAAGCAAGACAAGTTCTAAATTTTAAAACTCTTCCCCTTTTAAACTTTAAAACTTTAAAAAGTTCCCCTTTTAAAACTCTTACCTTTAAATAATTAAGATGATAATCCAGAAGAACTGTTGCATTGGTGATGCTGTCCTTGGTTCCAACAAAGACAAATGGTACCATTCCCTGAAAAACAAATTGCAGTAACAAAAGCATTTGTAAAACTCTAAGTTTCAAGCCTGATTGGTCCATTTCACACAAATAATGTCTATATATTCATATTTATACAATATTCATTCTATTTGGTACAGTGAGGTGAATTTTGATAATCAACATGAGTACCCGCACTAATGAAGCCACAAGCCAGTATTTTTGAAAAGCTACCAAAATGATTAAGGTTTATATATTGGTTTAAACCACACACACACACACACACACACACACACACACACACACACACACAC
>JAJPUD010002170.1:82477-129454 GCA_023553655.1 Myrmecobius fasciatus | reverse complement strand
CACACACACACACACACACACACACACACACACACACACACACACACACAAACTACAAAAGATATAAATGCTATGCAAATTAAAATTATGTAAGCATTAAGTTGAGTTTCATTAATGAACATTTTAAAAGGATTACTGAAAACTACAATTTCTCATATAGATAATTTTCACTTTTGATATTAACAACAACATTTAGTTCAAATTTAGGCTGTACATCAAAAGTAAAACACAAAGGAAGGAGCAAAAGATTCCGAGACTTCTTTATGAGACCTAGCTTGATCAATTTCCCTCCAGCATCTAGTATCACTCATGCACCCCACGATTACTTTCCATCTATTTAGTATTTACCTGGATGTGCACATATTAGGCACCTTGTAGGCAGAGGCTATTTCGTTTTTGCCCTTGTCTTTGTGTCACAATTTCCTAGCACAGTGCCTGGCACATAGTTGGTGCTTAATAAATGAAATCCTTAATAATGGGACAGCCATTATAACAGAGTTTATAAAACACAGTAACTCCCAAAGATTGTATTTCTGTTTTTAAGGTATAAAGGGATGAGATATCAAAGAAAAATATAACATCAGAGCCTTCACACAAAGATCAATCAAAAAAATAGCTCTTTAAAAAATATTTCCAGTCCATCAGTAGAAATTAGTAAAAATAAAAAAAAAACACACAATATTTCATTTTATCATTGACAGCTTTTTTTATTAAACTTGAAGTTTAAAAGGTTCTAATCAATAGACACAGAAAGGCATTTATGCAAATTAACAAAGGTGAAGCACCATGCAAGTTATGCAGTTCTTTAATGCAGAAATCCAAGATTACTGAAAGTGACAAAGAATGGAACAGATGGGAGGGTACTATTAACACCAGTGTCAATAATGTCAGACAATAAGGAAAATAAAAGGCACTGTGAAAACTCCCTTAAGTTGTTGTGGACCCAAGTTCTATCCTACTGATGGTGACAGCAAAAATCACATGCCTGCAACTAATCTCACTTGCTGCATTCAAAATTATTGGAAAGACTGACACAAGGAACAGATTTTTAAATGTCTGCTACTCATAACAGGTAACTACAAAAGCAGGAAATTAAGAAGCCATTTGTGCCTCACTGTTTGATATTCATGGCTAAAACTATTACTTGAAAACCCAGGGGCACCTGCAGGTACAGGAACTACACAATGAATTGTTTGAGAAAAGCAATTAGAAAAACCAACATTTTTTCCGTTCTGAAGAACTAATAATCCTCTTCTTTATTAGCATCATTTCTGTTCCATATTCAAAAACAAATAGACTTTAACATTATTTCCAAAATGCCCTCAAAAAATCTAATAACATTCTCTGGGCCAAGAGATAACCAATGTAACTAAAGCCTTAGATGGTATATGGCCTTGAATCAAAGAACTGAAAAGTACTAAGCAAGAGTGTATAAAGGCTGAAATTAAGGTTCCCCAAGAGGGACACAGGCAAGGCAGTAAACATCATCCTGCCAAAATCAAATACTTTCACCTCCTCTCTGATCACAGAAGCAGCTAGATTCCTCAACCCCACACCTTCTCACATGCTCCATGTGTTGGGTACAGACCTTGTTGGGACTACATAATTTGAAGTCCCTTCCAGCTTTAAATGTGTGATCCCTTATTAATGAAATTTCTTAATTTTGAAGTGATTTTCAGTTTACAAAGCACTTTCCTCAGTAACTTGACATAGGTGAATTATATCACAGCGTTCTGAAATAATTGCTTAAATCACTGTTTATGACCTGAGGAACTAGAGCAACTGGGTGAAGTGTCACTGAATTATGAACAAGCAAATGTTGGTCCAATTTTCCAAAAAGGAAAGAAGTTGGATATTTCAAACAATAGGCTAATAAGTTTGATATCAAATCCTGGTAAAAGCTAACCTATTAAAAAAGAAATGGCTTATGAACTCTTGAAAAGGTCACTAAGAGCCAGCATGGGGCATTAATAAAAAGTCATGGCAGATGATATTCATTTCCTTTAGGATAAGGCAGAATACCAGGAATCTACAAGAAAAAAATGTTTGTCAAAATATCTCATAACATCTTCATGAATAGGACGGAGAGATTTGGAATGGATGACAATATAGTTAGGTTGATTCAGAAGTACATGACAGATGTAAACCTGAAGCAATGTCTCTGAAGCCATACCATAGGTCTCTGTTCTGTGTCCTGTAATGAGCAATATTTTTATCAGTGACTTGCATAAAATCTTATTTTTAATTGACACAAAACTGATATAGCTAGCAAGCTATCGAAAAGAAATCGATACAAAAAGTCTGAAAGGTTTGTAAAATGAAAATCTAAAAAATAAAATAAAATTTCTGAGTTTAAAATGACAAGTCTTTGCCTTGTAGCAATAAACTCAAATTACACAAGTGCAAAATATAGGAGACATGGTAAGGAAGATTGTCTGAAAAAAGACCAACGAGCTCAGAGTGCTGATATACTCCTGTATTCCTTGCTGGCAGAAAAGCAGGTTGGTTGGTGGAGTTCAGGAGTTCTGATATGCATAAAGATAAAACTGGTCAGTTGTCCACACATGTCCATACCAGTGTGCTGAGGCCCTGGGAGCATAAGTCAGCCAGGATGCATATGAAAAACAGAGCAGGGTTTAAACTTCTGTACCAACTAATTTTAGATGCAGGCCCAGGAGTAGCTGCTGCTGCAACTTCCAGCCTGGGTAAGACAGGAAGAACCAGTGTCCACCCAAAACCCCCTTGCCAAACAAAACAAAACAAAAAAACAAACAACCCAAAACCACTCTCTAGGGGCTATAGCTGACCTCAAGCTCAATGCAAATGAGAAGTGTAATAACATAGATAAAAGAGGAGATTTGGAATTACTCAATAGAGCTCAGAAAAGAGTAAAAGTGCCATCCTACCATGCTATGACCTGGTCAGATCTGTGGGTGCCACATAAGCTGGAATGTATCTAGAAAAGGATGACTACAATTGATGACTGAAAGAATGGAGAACGTTTAACCTCAAGAAATGATGACTGTGGGGTGGGAGAAGAGTCTTCAAATATTTACAATTAGACTTCTCGTGCTTGGCACTGAAAGACCAGAGTAAGATCAATGGGTAGTAATGACAAAGACAAAATTTCAAACTCAGGAAAAACTTCCCCAATAGTTATTTGTCCCAAAATGTTACCTGTGCCTCAAAGAGTTAGATTTTTTTTTCCCCAAAAGAGGAGACTTTTCAAGCAGAAGCTGGACAATCACTTCTAAGAAAAATTGTAGAAGGAATTTAAGATTGGATAAGAGTCAGACGAGACTCTGAGATGCTTTCAAATCTAAATATGCTATGACTAAAAAAAAGGAACATTTTTTAGAAAACACCTATCCTATAAAGATGCCATTTAGATCACACTTTAAGATTTATGAAGTATTTTACTTATCTTATCCTCAAGACAGTCCTAAGAAACAAGTACATCATATATTACCCCTGTTTCACAAATCAGGAAACTGAGGTTTAATGAACTTAAAATTGCCTGCATCATTAAAATCTCACATTTCCTTTAATAAAAACTCAGCTGTAACATTACCTCCTATATGAAGTCTTTCTTGTCTATCAGCAACCTCTACCCCCACAACTATCAGTGCCCTCCTTAGCCACCTTGTATTTATTTTACTATACTCGTATGCAGCTAAGTTGATCGTCCATGGTCACACAAGTGTGTGACCATGATTCAAGTCCAAAAAGCTCTTGCCTCCAGGTTCATTCCATCACACCTCAATGGTTAACTTACTAAGGAACATTAAGTAACCTCCCAATATAGTATCAAGAATTAAAAAGCAGAACATGTAAATTTAAAAACTATCAGAGAAATTTGATAATTGGGCCATCTTACAGAAAGCATGGTTAAAGGAAGGTTAATAATATGATGACAAATCAACATAAAATGATGGTGGATTGTTTTCAAATCTAGAAGAGAGAAGTGACATAGGATGGTAAAGAGAGCACTGAACTTGAGTTAAGGAAGATCTGGGTATGAATCCTTCCTCTGACACACACTATCTGTGTGGCCCTATAGTCACTCAACCGTTCTAAACCCATTTCCTCATCTTTATAATAGGAACAATAACAGCAACATATCTCACAAGGGTGAGAATGGGTAAAGTGCTCTGCAAACAAACATTAGACTTAGCTATTATTTTTATTATTCCTTGAATGATAAAAAATGAGCATTAAAACATCTATGACAGTTATATTTCTCACTCTAGATGAATAAACCAGCATTCCAGTTTCTATAGCAATCATTTGTAAGCTCTGATTAGTGTAAATCAATTCTCTGGGTCCAATCAGTCCTAGATGAAAAGGCTAAACCTCAGAGAATTCTAGACCTAAGGTGATCAGCTGATTCAATTTACTTACCTGAGAAAATGAGGAAAATGAATTGCAGAGAGGATAAATGTTGTGTCCAAGAGAATAACTATTAGCGACTCTTTCCACTACAATACTAGTTTTCATTCACATGCCCAACAAAAGTCTTTCAAATTAAAGTCTAGAGATGGTCTTTTCCCAAGTCACAAATGATCAAAGTGCTTATCTCCCAACAAAGGTAAGTCTTCCTCTTGGATATACTAACAATCACTATCTCACTGCCATCATTCCGGTCCTAAGAATATGAGAGACTAAAAACAAGCCTTTCTCAAATCTGCAGTTGGAACTTTTTTTCCCTCCCATGAAGACCTTCAATCTTCACAAAACAATAAACAGCTAATGTCAGAGAAAGGAATCTCTATTTTTAATCAATCAGTTCCTTAAGAAATACCATTCCTTACTTGTTAAGAGTATCCCTCAAGACTCACCAAATAATCTGAACAAGTAAATAATGAAACTCCTCAAAACATTTCTAGTTCTATACAATTTCAGGGCTAAAACAGATTCTCCTCTTGAGCACACCCAAATTTATTTACTATCCTCTCTCTTGGGAGCTGCAAAAGATGATACAATAAACTTATACCTTATATAATGTGCAGGTACATTGTTTATACAGCATATTATACCTATTATCTCACTTGAGACTAAAGTAGACAACACAAGTTGTATTATCTATATTTTACAAGTAGAAAATAGACATGCCAAAAGTCTTCTTCATAGCACTTTTTGACCATCTTCCCCTCTCTGCCCAGAGTAGTCATTTGTTTTCAACCTCACAGTCAAACACACTAGTTGTACTCCTTTTCCAAATGCACTCAATTTTTAGTTTATTTTAAAATTAATTTTATTTATTTCATTTAACCAAAAAAAATCTGTTTTCTACCATCTTCCTCCTACCGAAAAATAAAAATGGAAAACAAAGCCCTTGCAACAAATATACACAGAGTTAAGCAAAGCAATTTGGTGATATTCAACAACTATGCCTCCATCTGCACCCTGAGTCTATTCTGTCTCTGCCAGGTAGTAGAAGTGACTTAGCAGATTTTATCAAGAGTCCTTTGGAACTGTTGTTAATCAGTGCATTGATCAGAATTCTTAACTCTTTCAAAGTTGTCTTTAAAATGCTGTTATTTAGATTATTCCCTATTTTTTTTTAAAGACAATTTTTCTGGAATTTCCCTCTTTGTAGTTACCAATCCACTAGAGAACTATTGTTATCATTGGCACTCAGCTGACTCAAGCTTTCCCTACAAATGTCACTCCTCTTTACAATCAATGAGAATCAACCCCTTCACTGACGGATTCCCTCCTGTGACACACACATGTCATGTTCATTCAGGCAACAGTTCAAGGGATTTCTTTATACATTATCATTGCTGGTATGCCTCAACAAATGCACTCCTTCCCACTCTCGTTCTCCACTGCAACCCAGTTCCAATCACCATCTGTACTAAGGAGGTTTGTGCTTTTAGCCATTACTCATTCCTCCCTTTAAGGCTCAGAATAGGTGACCAAAAAGGCAAGAAAAACACTTTTTCTAATGGAGCTATTTCCATTCTCAGTTCTCACATTGAAATCTATCACTTGTTCCTGCTGGTTTACTCATTAATTATTGTTCTCATTCATTATTATACTGAACTTTTTAAGATTGACTTTTTACATAATGAAGATAAAGCCACACAATAGACAAAAAGTAAGCTATAAGAAAGAAGGGAAATAAGGAGAAAAATATATTTTTAAAAATAACTGGCTTCTGTATCCAAGTCATTCAAATTTAAGGCTGTACAGTAAATCTTTATTAAGTGAAGTCAATACTAGAAATAAATAAAAAGGTTCCTAATATATTGAGGGAGAAATCAGGAATCGATCTAGAATTAAGAAAATTCTCCTAGATGATCCCAACAAATTATTTAACAGTCTTCAAAAGATAATTAATCATATGATTTACTCCAAAAGGTAAGTGCCTAAAGAATTAAAGCATTACAAAAGTCTAAATTCAAAGAAATAAATACATTCCTAATGCTAGTTTCTACTGGAATATTTCCAAAAATAAAATTATACATTTCTCACAGTAAGTACCTCAAGAGAATAAAAGTTGCAGCTTCAACTGTTTTAATTCTTCAAAAGAATAACCAAAAATAAAGTAGGAGCCATATCTATTGTGATTATTACAATATAATATGTCCTCCCCAGTCTGTGATTGTCCTTTATACATCCTTGTGGTCCAGTGCATACCCAACATACACATATGGTATACGCATGCACACACACTTGCATTCGGACCAAAAAAGGGAAACAAACAAACAAAAAAAAGTTAAATGTAGTTTCAACAAGGGTGATTGATTTCCTACCTGCCAAGACTTGATTTCAGGTTTCTGCGATTCCCCTGCTACAATTGATGAAACCACTAACACCTAAAGCAGTGTAAGGAATGCAAGTGTTAGTGATATCATTAACTATAACAAAAGATACACAGAATCCTGAACTCAAGACTTTTATTTTTTTTCATTTTTTTTTAAAGACAGCCAAAGTATTTATAAAACTAAATGAGTTCGTAAACTTGTGATAAGGTACTTACTGGTACACCTAAAATTCACAGCTTGTTTGGAGATCAATAAAATGTTTTATCTTACTATGGGTACAAAATATTAAACGGGCATTATGACAATTTATTCTCAAAAGAAAAACTTGCCCATTAAGCTCAACCCAGCAGCCAATATTCATAGCATTAAGATTTGTCACTGTGAATCAACTGTGAAGTAGCTATTATTTTCTAGTTTGTGAAACTTCATAAGCTGGTGATCAGATGAGAAACATGGCATGAAGAGTATGAGGGCCCACCAGAGAGGACTGTAAGCCTCTTTTCATTAAAGTTCATCTAACTGAAATGGAAGGGATTTGTTCTTCCTTCTTTAAAGTTTAATTCAAAGTGACAAATATTTCTTACCCTTTGGACTTTTGTACTGCTGGACTGAGAAAAATGAGTGTAGTTTTCCTTTAAATCTAAGTATTTCTTTTCTTCTGAGGAATTAGATCCAACCCTTGAATTATTGGAAGGTAGGGGATTTTGTGGTATAATTTCCTTGGCAAAGAAAATAAAAAAATAAGAGAGAGAAAAAGCACCAACATTTAAGATCTTATAGAAATCTAACATCACAATAATGTTAGTTTTTTTTAAATGAACAACAGTTTTTAGCATGCATAATTATAAATTAATGGGAAAGCAGAAAATAATGATTTAGTTATATAAATTATAAATGTCATTTAACAAGCAATATCAATTAATTTTATCTTGAAATATTTTTTCACAGTAAATACTTAAGAAGTTAGGGTTTTTTTAGTTCTTTAAGTAAAAACATTGTTATATATATAATGAAAGGAAAAACAATGTGCTTTTGAGTAAGAAAATATGCTTGCAAAATGTTAGCAAAAATGAAATTAAAGGCTATAAAATGTAACTTAAAGAGCTAAAGAGAAGAGAAATTAATATGCAAAATATAAATCTAAAGTACAAGAGTATTAAAATATTAAGCAAAAGTCAGAAAGAGTAATAAATTTCACATCTTAATTTTCTTTGCAGTCAAAAAAATTAATTTTAACCTGGAATAAATAATGCACATTAGATCCATGCAACCTCACAGTAGCCTTATAAAATCATTATAACTAAAATATGTAAGCAAAACATTACCTCTTCCTGTGGAATATTTTTATCATTTTCAGCCTCAATTCTCACTCTTACAACACCTGACTTGTCCACAATCTCTTGAATCAGTTTTCCATTTTTTCCTATTACTTTGCCTATGGGTGAAATAAAGAATGAATGATGTTGAGTTAAGAAATATTCTGCATTCAATTATTTAGTTATGTCTACAGCTTATTTGTTATATTAAGTGCAAAAGAATCCTGACTCAATAAAGTAATTTTACATGAAAGAGTAAGCCTTATTCATTCCTCAGTCCTGAACCAGTTGTTCAGTTCAATCCACACTTGGTGAATACTCTATTAGGATTCATAAAATGGAAAAATTTGTTTCAGACCGAGTGTTGCTATGTAGCATTTCTTCCGCATAAGCACAAAAAGGGACTATCTCATAAATAAATTCACAATTTGATTTCTAAATATTGTCTGCTATCTAAATTTAAATTATTTGCCTCTGATCACGTTTTAAAATTATATGAAAAAATCATAAAACAGAAAGAGTTAAATGTTACATTTAAATAATGGCTTGAAGACTTTGCCACAGACTCAGACCTATAAGGCAGGGCTTCTTAAACTTGTTCCATTCATGACCCTTTTTCACCCAAAAAATATTTATGGGATCCCAGGTATACAGGTATATAGATCAACCATAATTTCACTGATAACAAATCATAATTTCACTACCCCCACATTTAGTTATAAGACCCCATATGGCGAATGCAGCCCAAGTTTAAAAAGCTCTGCTGTGAGGGACCCAAAAAGCCACCTCGTCCAGTCCATACTTGACCAAGAACTTGTTCTTCAACATCTCCAACAAGTAGCCATCCAGCCTTGGCTTTAGTATTTCAGTTGAGAGGAATCCCACTTCTTCAATCCCCCTCAAGTTTCCTACTCTAGTTGGCAAGAAGTTTTCTCTCATATCAAGCATTTGAAAACGGACCCATTATGTCTACTTCTGCATAAAGAGTTAACTCTACATTAAATGGTTACCACCACAAATCTGTGGTTTCACAAGGTATGGGAACTCCCTCCACTACTCTTAGAAAGCAGGCTGGCATGGAGCATTTATGTGATCTGAGCTGAATCACATGCTCATGTGACAGTGGTAGTATGACAACTCCAGTCTTTCTGACTCCAAATGCTCCACTCAATGCATTACAGCACTCTGTCCTTTTATGGTTACTTCTAAGTTGTCATGTCAACATATTAAAAACAACACAGTAGTTTACAGGTGCAGTTACTGTGATTTCCCTCATGAAGATGGCAATGATGATGATGGTAACAATAAGAGACATTTATAAAGCATCTATTATGTACTAAGCACTTTACAAATATTCTCTCATTAGATCTTCACAACAACCTTGAGCAGCGTTGGGAGGTGGGCACTGTTACTATTCCCATTTTACAAATGAGGAAATTGAGGCTAAGAGATGTTAGTGACTTGCCCAGGATCACACAGCCAATGTATATCAGAGGCAGAACTCAAAGCCATCTCTCTGCTCTATCACTAGTATTAAACATGTTGCTCACAACACACTTCAGTGTGGTCTAAAACACATTAAAATGTCATTGGGAAGTATTTAGCAAAATAAATATAAATGCAATAAAAAAGATAACATTACATCTTGAAACTAAACCAACCTGTAGCTCATAGGGATCCTTATGTACAAATAAGAGGCCCCCATTTCTATTTGAGACCAACTGACTACACTAACTTACATTGCCTCTTGGCAGAACCATGGTATGGAATGAATACTGAATATGGAGTCAGAAAACCCAGATTAAAATCCTGACTATGCCAATTTAAGATGACCGTCATCTGGGGAAAGTTTACAGACAAGTAGAGAGTTATTGTGAAAAATCCTCAAGTAATCATCTAGCCTATTAAAATGGTATTGAAATATAATGTTCACTAATATTTTGTTTAAAAGACAAAATCATATTTGAGCAATTATTGAATTAGATTAACATTTGATTCTTCTTCCTTGTGTCCCCTTATGTGTGTTATATATTGTACCTGAGAAATTAAGATGTTCAATGCTGCTACTGTGGATTACTTTCATAGTGTTTAATGAAGGCACTATACTTGTAAAAAAAATTGTTACCAATATTATACAAGCTTAAAAGTTTCCACAGATCAGTTATAGATAACATCACAACCCTGAATGCATTCAAGTACTTCCCTCAAGTCCTAAATGTTTCCTAAAGAATAAGAATTATGAAAACCTCTATCAAGTGGCTAAATGTAGCCACAGGTTTGATATTATTCACCCTACAGGGTGAAAATAATTTCTACCCTAAGGATATATTCTGTTTATCCCATTCCAATTAGAGTCTCTAAAAATAAACAATCACCCTCTGGATCTGTTAACTAGCCCGAAGTCACATATCCTCCCCCCCCCCATATACCACATCCCATGCTGCCACAATTCCTCAGCAAAATTCCAACTCTCCTTCAAATATCCAATCCCTCCCTTGACTTAACAGAAGTGTGGGTTTTTCTTCATCAACAAACATTTAACTTTTTCTTACAGTTTGCTCTCTATTAATGTCATTTGTAGCTTCTTAGCTTATACAAATTTACAATTAAATTTTAAAGCGAAGTAATGTAGTAAAAAGAAGAAAAGAACAACTTTGGCAATGTTTTCCATTACATTCTTGAGTTATTTGTGAACACCAAGCAGCATGTGATATTAACCAAAGCTAATGAAAGAAATCAATTGTTCAAGAATAAATGGGAACCCCTCCCAACAAGAATGAGTCAAATTTCAAGAAACATGTAAGATAATTACTAAAATTTCCATAAAATATTTGATCACTTAATCATAAATCATCCTGTCAGACTTAGAAAGAGAATTGGCCCCATCACAACTCCCTCCCACACCGATTTGTCTGCCAATTGTAACATAAAGAATACTTTATGATGATTGCTAACATTCACAAGGCAAACCAAAGCTTTTAACAAAGACCTATTGTACTTGAAAACTAAAAGCTATCAAGTTGATTTTACTCAGCAGGTGTCTCCAGAAAAAGTATTCATCTGGGCTTCTCTATTCTCCTTATAAAAAAAGGGAAAACTTCTAGTTAATAAAGATCATGGGTACCAGTTTTAGGTGTGAGATTATTTCTATATCCCAGCTAACAGCCTTCAATGACACTACTTCGCTGATGTGAACACAAGACTTTAGAATATGAATCATGTATAAAGGAAGCATACAAAATTTCTTGTCTATCGACCAGTTAATCTCTTAAAAATGCTACACTCAAAAAGTTCTGGTTTTAGATTTTTCTTCTTTCTTTCACTTTTTTTTTAAAGTAAAATGTGATCATAACTATTGCTGCTCAGAATAGTGAGAACTATACAATCTCAGGACCCTAGTCAACTCAGGATGAAGAATAACTGAATTGAAAGAGGTTCCTTTGTATAACTATTCAAAGGCCTGAGAATTATTATTTTACTTTATTATCATTTAGGTCTGGTACTGAATCTAGCCCTTTTAAAACTTCAAAGCTAAATGACACATTTTTTATTCCATAAAAGATAAAATAAAGCCTCATGATACCAACACATTTTATCTTATAAAACTCTTAAGTTGCCAAGAAGGTGCCCATTGGTCTTAAAGAAGGAGTTTCCTTACCTAAGAGTTCACTCTGCCAATGAGATCTCGAGACCAGCCTCCTCCTAGTCCTATCCTTACTCAGACTACACATTGGTATGAAACAGAGCTCTGGCAGAAAAGCTAAGTAGTGTTTGTTCTTGGGTACTACTTTTTTATAACTATCAAGACAGCTTGTGCAAATCATTTTCCCAATTTATATTTGCTTGTAAATACACTTAACATATGACTGATATAAATATTATAAGCATATAAAATTTCTTGACACAAATATTATAAACCTTAGACACTTTCTATACTGTAAAAATAGTTTAATAATTTAATGTCATAGAAAACCAATTCTGATATTTTAAGCTCATTAAAACACAACTCCATTCATATAATTCAATTTTCAAACAGACCTTAGATATCCATTCCATCTTACATATTCCAACCCATCCATACTTACCAATGGTTTATTTGCATAAATCTTGTATGACAATTAGTAGCATAATACTTCACAATGGTTATATTACTAGGACATACCTACTAGGTTCCTTGGAACTTGGATTACATCTTCTGCAAACTCAAGATAACCTCTGGCTTTTTTCACTGCATCCTGATCCTAAGATAGAGCAGTCAAAGTTTCAACATATCAAGTAGATAAAATGCATATTTTTATTTTAAAAACAAAAAGTAAACTACTTGTTACCTACCTCTCCGTAAATATGAAATGTACAAGTATCTTCATCTAAATCAATAGCAGTGACTCCAGGTACTTTTCTAGCTTGCTGAATATTAGCACCATGAGTGCCAATTGCTAAACCCATCAAATCCTCACGGACAATAAACTGTTCATGAAATCTTGAGGCAAGTTGTCTTGAACTCTGTAAAGAAATGCAAGGACAGTTAATCTGGCTTTAAAATTTAAAAATTTATATTTATACCAGCTCTAATTTAAACAGGTATGCAAAATTCTAAAACACCATTTTGTTTGAAATGGGAATCCAAACTATGATTAAGAATTTTTATCAAAATAAACAATATTACTCATAGCATTAATATGCACTTAGATTACTAAATGACCTTTTCTATTAGATGCACTGTTACAAGCATGGGGTGTGTATGTGGGGGGGGGGGGAGAAAGACAAATTCCAAGGCAGTTTTTTTTTTTTAACTTCATCTGACAATTCTGTCATAATTAACAAAATTAAGGTTAAAGTCTTTCAATGGTCAATAAGAAAATTAAGTCAAGTTGGAAAGCCAAATGCAGGCAATAGTGGGCTTCTTTAACCACAATTAATTATAAAAACTTATCGTAATTCTAGCATATTATTAAAGGAAAATTAAGCACATCTGGTATATATTTTTTTAAATGTCAACTATCTGAAAACTTATAGTCTTTTACAGAAGAGAAGAGAAACAGACACGTGCACTTTTATATGCTGGACACAAGAGATAACAAAAGTGGCAAATGAAATAATCGCTTGAGCACAAATTAATAATTCAAGTAAACAATTTTCATTAGACCAGAAGATATTTATACAAGTATCAAAGAAGCTCAAATCACACCAAAAATCTTAATATCCTACAACTTCTTGAAGGGGGAAGAGCCTCAAAAAAAAGAAACAAGTAAAAAATGAATAAGAAACTGTCAGAAATGGAGCCCAGCCAACACCCCAGGGTTCTTACTCCCAGTTCAGTGTTCTTTCTACCCACAAAGGTTAGAATTGGAAACATGTCATTTTACAAGATGTTTACATTTTTAAACTCACAGAAACATGGTATAGATTTCCTCCATCACTCAAACGACAACGACTCTGACCTAAATGTTATGTGGTAACATTTTTCAAAACCCATAAAATTAGTCAAACAAGGAAATCAGCTTGAAACAATATCAAAATCAACTAGTTGAAGTTTCCACAAAATTCTATGTACGTGTTGACAGAGAAAGACAACCATTGCTTGGTTTATTTTTCTGTAACTCTCAACAAGGACATAAAAAAGGTTAAGAAATAGTCATTGAAGAAGTCAGGCCTCTCATTCAATGTGATCTCACTTCACAAAGTCTCACCTGTCTTTTTCACCGGTTTTTCATTTGCATGGCATTCGCCCATCCACCATCAAATGAAATGATTAATAATCAGAAACCCGAAAATTCAATACTCATTGATTCTACCTGACATAAAAGTCTCTACAAATTCACTCAGAATCTATAAAAATGTAGATGGCAGTACTATCATTGAAAATATATAAATGGATGTCAATACAAATTACTGAAGGAATAATTAAGCAAAATCTACTTTTAACAAATAAAATAGTAAATTAGGAAAATATTCTAAGATAGAAGTCTAAAGGCAAATGTTAAAAAGTAACAAGTGACTAAATGCAGATTTAAATAGAAATTAAAAAATAGACAACCAAAGGAATATGCTTCGATATAAAGCTCATTCAAGTTATAAAAAGCCTAATCTGATATCTCAAAAAACATGAAAACTCAAACCTACTTCTCTATTTTACACTGCTTTAATTTTCCTAGGCAAAAATCCTTGATAGAAATAAATCAAACAAATCTCTTTACCTCTACACACACACACACACACACACACACACACACCATTTCTAGGACTAATCATTCAAGTGACAGGGAAAAGCAATTTACCTCCAGTTGTTTACTAGCTTCTTCGTTTCTCAGTATCAGAGACAACTTAGTTCGAAGACTTCGAAAGTGCATATCAATCAGCATATTTGCCCTCTTTGTTGTTACATCGCTGATAGACTATGATTAAAATCCATAAAATCATTATTATAATAAATACAATGAATTTAAATGAATTAAAAATGGGAAAAGGTGAGCTTACTTACCAAGATGATAAGCTGATAATTTTCAGGATCATATGTTACAGAAAAAGCCCCAACTGCTTTTTTGAAATCCTTATGTGATGATTCTTTGGCACACCTAGTAATAAAAATACCACCAATTATACTGTTAAGGTGATTTTTAGAGCTAGCAATCATTGGTATACATTTAAACACATTAATGTATGGATTTCTAATACTTGCCTTGAACTAAATATCAAGACTGAAGGCTACAATTATATTTCTATTTAAAACTCAATGTACTTGTTATTCACAGAAGCCCAGAATCCTGAGCTAGAAGTGATTGCATGGGCCAATCAGACCAATCCATCCCTGAATAGTGATCCCCACCATAACATCACCAAGCCTGGTCCTCTAGCCTTTACTTTAAATTCTCTAAATGTGTTTTAGATATCTAAGGTTATTTAGATCTCTAACAGCAATATTTTCTATATATCAATTCTTAAACATGTTGTCTCCTATATTAGAATGTACTCTCCCGTCAGAGTAGGGGCTATTTCTATTTTTCTTTTGTTTCCTCAGCAATACGTACAGTGCTTTGCACAAAGTGAATGCTTAAAAATGCCTATTGATCTACCTCCCAGTCCAGGCTATTTCACTTCTGGAAAGTTCTCACTGTCAATGAATTCTCTCTTACATTCAACCAAAAATCTGCTTTTACACCCCGACACTGCTTCTAATCGGAAGGCTGAGCTATCCTCTGTGTAAGACAGTCTTTCAAACACTTAAAACAGATAACAAATCCAAAGCCATTTCTTCTCTTGTCCAGGCCAAACATTCCCAGTTCCTTGAGCTAACCTTGATTTGACGTGATCTTGAGGCCCTTCACAAGACTCTCTGGCTTATTAATGTCCTGAAAATGTAACACTCAGATACTCCACATATCACCTGAGTAAGGCAAAGTATGGTAAGAGGAATATTTAACCCTTGAAAGGAGTTTTCACTTGCTCAGGTAGTTTCTATGGGTGGGAGGAGGAAGAAGAGAAAACAACCATACCTAATAAGAGTTGCCTAGTTGGCTTCATTGCAACCAGTTGTTCATCTAAGTGGACATAATGCAGCTACATTCATCACGCAGTTCCACGACAAGAATAACTGGTTTTGTTACAACTCTTGCTGTTTCATTACTATTTACAACAGTCATTTTTTGTGTTAATGAGACCAAAATCAGGATGGAGTAAGCATGAAAGGAACAAAAATGCTCCTTATTTCAAATTATACAGGAAAAAAAACTGGTTGAATTTTTCTATCAATTAACTTCTTTTTAAAGATAGAATTCAGATCCTTCAGCAAGATTCCCTTAGGTGAAATTTTGAGTTGCCAACATTTAGATGCTCACCTCTCTGTCTTAAATCAGTTCAGAAATTCTAATTTGAAGGTATTTGCTTGGCCGTAAGGTGGTTCTATGCCAATAAACAAGCAGAATGAAGTTTTATTCATCTGTGAAAGCTCTTAAGGCAACACATACTGAACCATAGAATGTACAAATTGTTGTGCCTTAAAGCTACTTTATAAACCCACCAGCATTAGGGAGTACCTTCTTTTCTTCAACTATGTTTCTTGATCCCAAGAAACATAATTTTGTGACTGCCTTCCTTTGAAAATCTTAGTCTTTTTATTTAAATGCATGAAAGAAATGAAAAATTCACAATCTGACTTACTTCTTGTGTGGGGAGAAGGAAAATATGAAGAAAATAAATGCATAAAACATTACTTCCATGCACAAAGGATATTTATGCCCTTCATACAGTAACTTGAACAGAGCACGTACTCAAATATATTTACTCAATCTGAGTTCAGAAATTACACATGAAAATTTTCTTCAACAGTAATTTGTTTCTAGGTTTTCAACTTCCCACTATGCCAGCTGAGATATTCTCTAGCCAATATAGTGATTCAACCTTATCTCGTGAATATCTACTATAATGCCACTTCTGAGTACTAATTCTGAAATATGACAATTTTTCAGTCACAAACTCTAGTTCATTGGGGAAAATGAATGCATTTTCAGTCTCTATAACTGGCCACATAGTCTGCATTTAAATTTTTAATAATTCCTAGTTTCATACTGACATTATTTTCCCACCCATTAAAATATTTCAAGGTTTACTTTTTATAAGTACTGTAGAAAATAACTGTTTTATAAGAGAACACTGTACACAGCAACAAGATTATATGAGGATCAACAGTGATGGATGTGGCTCTTTTCAGCAACAAGGTGATTCAAGGCAATTCCAACAGACTTGTGATGGAGAGAGCCATCCGCATCCAGAGAGAGGACTGAAGGGGCTGAATGTGGATCAAAGGATAGGATTTTCACCTTTTTTGTTGCTTGCTTGCTTATTTTTTTCTTTCTCATTTTTCCCCTTTTAATCTGATTTTTCTTGAGCAACATGATATATGTGGAAATATGTTTAGAACTGTACATGTATAACGTATACTGGATTACTCAATATCTAGGGGAGGGGAAAGGAGGAAGGGAGGGAGAAAAATTTGGAAGATAGGGTTTTGCAAGGATGGATATTGAAAACTATCTTTCCATGTATTTTGAAAAATAAAAAGCTATTACTAAAAAAGAAAAAAGAAAACAACTGGTTTACTTACTATTCATATAGTATAAAAGGTTGACTTTTCAGGAGATCAGAGAATTAATAGCTGGAATGGACCTTAGAGATGTCAGGTCAATCCTCCCATAGAACCAGTAAAGAAAGAAGCTAGGCCACTTGCACTCTATTTCCCCTTCTATAGTTTTCTTAAATTTTACAGTGTTTAAGAATGATGTTAATGCTGCTAATAATTTACTCAAACAACAAGATTATAATGTTATATTACACATTTCAAATTCAGTAGTTTCAGATATTTGTGTGATAGAAGCAAGTATTATGTGGAAGAATAAAAATTCTTTCTAGATGTCATCATAATCATATTTGATGGCAAATCATTCAATTCTTTCCCCAACTTTCTGACCATATTCCTAGCTAATATCAGATGAGCTCATGAACTATATTTATGATCTTTTTTTTGCAAAGAAGCAGAAAATACTTGCTAAGTGACATCAAATTAATAAACTATTTCAAGTAATTTCATGTACTTTTATTTATCATTTGAACCAAATACATGCACATGTATGTATAAAATATGCATCACATGTATGCATGTATGCATGTGTGTATGTATGTATGTATGGCATTTTCTGGACTTGACAGCCTCACACTTACATTTGCCGTAAATCTTCTGGCACTTCCAGTTTGATCTTATGGAAAGTATCTTTTGTTGCAGGTTTGTTTGGATTCACAGATCTTAAGCGCTCAATTGTGACAATTTCATTGTAAGTGGCATCACAGGCTGCATATTCTATTACATAAAACTAGGAGGGAGAAGAAAAGTAACAGCAATCATCCTTAGTCATCATTTTAAAAATAAGAAACATTTGTTGTGCCTACTGAAACCAAGACAAAAGCACTGAAAAGAAAGTCTTTGAGTGGGAAAAGAATAATATTGAGCTTAAAAACTTTTAAAACAAATAAATCAAACAATTAAAACTCTAAAAGCATCCAAATCAAAAATACTTTGCAATCAGTTAGGTCTGTGAGAGGTAAGAAACAAATATTCACCAAAGCTGACATCAAAGAACAATGGAAGAATGCATCTGACAAGGGCCTTCCTACCTCGCCCTTGATCATGCGTACTTTAGCCAACCACCAGCAACATGGCTCTTTTTCATTGGCCCTGGAGTAAACCTATGTGTAAAGATGAACAGAAGAGTGATTAATCTGATGAACAGCACTTTAAAATCTACATAAAGACTTCAAAAATCAAAGAAAACATGAATGGCCATTCAATGTTTCAAATTTCTTAGACTTAACAAGCCAGCATCCTAGTACCCACAGTAAACATCTTCAAAATATTTTTTTTATTAAATGAAAGCTCCCTTGAGGGAGAGACCATCTCCTTTCATTCTTCTGTGTCCTCAGTAATATACTAAGAACTTCCTAAATACTTAATAAATATTGATTAGTCACATAAAAATTTGTATATAATTGAAAATGGTTTTTTCATATGCTAACACAAAGTGTCTTAAAAATATCAACAACTCACGGTGTCTTATATTATTAATCTACATGGAGAGGACAGTGAGGCTGGTGCCCTTGTCCAGCCTCCCTCACTCAAATCCAAGTCACTTGAAAGTCATGGCATCACCTGCCTGATGTCCTGGGCCTCTTCGAGAATGAAGAAACAACACCATCTACAAAAATCTGAAACTCAAATATTAGCATACATACAGCTCCACTCAGGCTACTGGCTAGAAGCACAGATATCCCAATAACAGCATGATTTGGCTGCAAATTACACATCTGCACATGTATAATGCCACGGTTGCTCTTACAGACCAACCCAATAATATGAAATATTTTGTTTTCTGAACCAGCTACTCAGCAGGCCCTCATGATACTAACTAGGGCTAATGGTTCATGAGAGACTCAAGCCTACTGGCTTTGTAAAGAGAAAAATATATTCCATCTCGTAGATATATAGTCGGTCAAAATTGGAATTAGGCTAAGATGTATCTCAGCTACAGACTGACAAGCACTGGCAATAAAAAAAAAATCCATTACTATTTGTTAGGACACAAATTTAGGGGCTACTGAGAATAAGTCAGCAGCAGCATTTTCCTATGGGAGAGGAAGCATACTGTCACATACACTAAAAAGGAGAAACAGCAAACTCCAGAGGTGCCAGTTATCCACTTCCAACTCCTCTATTCTCCAAAATACAGACACTGAAATGAAGTGACTTGCCCATGGTCACACAGTGAATGAGTGACAGAAAAAGGACTGTTATCCAAGTCTCTGGACAACCAGTTCAGTTCTTCTTCCATCAAAATACGATGACTTAAAAGTTGCTGAAGCATAATCTAAGGCACTGGTGATGTCTAAATCATGACATATTTTAAGTTCTCTGAAGAAAACACAGGGAATGGGAATATTTTCAAGACTGAATGAAAACATGTTTCACAAATATGCTCCAGTTGAGGGTTTTAAATCCTTTGTGAATATACATTAGGTCACACATAATTAAAATCATCTCATACATCTACAACCCCAGGCACCCACCCACCCATTCACTCATTTGGCTTCTCCCCAAATGACAAGGATTTAGGAGGTGGCAGGGCAGGCAGAACCACATTAGTAATACCTCTCATCTCTCCAAGCAGAAGCCAAAAGGATACTTACTTGAAAAAGAGGATAAATACCTAATGCCGACTGCCTCAAATGTCCAGATGCCTTCCAACTACAGTCACTCTTTAAACATGTATTGAAAACGAATCATTATGGTTCAGGACCATGTGCAGGGCAGTTTTGAAGGTGACAAAGATGAATGAGAAAGGATCCTTCCCCCCAAAGGGCTTCCAGAATCTCAGAATACCAAGTTGGAAGATGAGCCCACGTCTAAAAAACGTACCCTTCTCCAGAACTCCTAGCAAGTGGCCATTTAGTCTCTGTGCTTGGACCTACCTCTGCTGAAGAAGAACCAATCCACCATTTCCCAAGGGAGCCATTTCACGTCAGATAGCTCTAAATATGTCCAAGAGTTCCCCCCCCCCTAATATCAAGCTAAATTTTCCTCTACAATTTTCATCCAAAAACATGGGAGGACAGCTACCATATCCTCACATGGCATAACCTTGAAACCCTTCACCATCCTGATAGCCTCCTCTGGATCTATGTTATGGCTATCCAGCTTAAAATGTGGCACTCATAGTGAAAGTACAACATTCTTCGTGGATGTGCTATTGAGCACTTAGAAAACAAAGGTATTTTCAAAATGTAACAAGGCGAATGCCTCATAGAAATTCGTTTAGACTTTTCTTTTGGCCTTGGAAAAAAAAATCTGTCTTGCATTATTATACCTTCCTTCAGACTGGATGTGACCAGAGAAGACTACAACAGCAGCATGATCACCCCCACTATTCTTTATGCTTTGTTTCTCTTAAAGCAGACAAAAATAGTACTACCATTTCTTACTGAAGTCATAGCCAGTGTAGTTTAGAGAGTGAGGGAAATGACAAATATACCCTAATCTTGAATTTAAAGGCCAAGAGGAAAGTACCACGTGTGATGGGAATTTTAAGAGGGAGATTAAACCAATCAACAAGTATTTATTAAATACCTACACTGTGTTAGATACTATAAATACAATTACACAATCATAAATACAACTGATTTAGTAATTTATTGTATCTGATTTTATCCCAAGAGTTCGATGACTAGAAATGATTACTTCAGAGCATAGGATATACCTTAGAAATAGTAAGGCTCTCTCAATACTGTGTCACATTTTTGTAAAATTTATAATTTCAAATGCACTAAGGGAACTTAATATTTAAAGGAATTAAAGTAATTTATGTTTAGTTCAGAACCTTTGGGTAAAATATATCATTTGGAAAACTGATATTCATATACCAAATTTGCTTAATATAGTAACAGAAAGGTAAAATAAACTATCATTTTAACAAAGTGATTATTTTCACTACACACAAAAAATCACAAGGAATCGAGGTAAGTTTGCTCTATGGTTACTAATTCTGTCTTGGGAAGCTTTCAAAGCCTAATGGTGTTTTGTAACTTCAGAACTAGCTCCAAAACATAGGTGTTCTAACCCGCAGTTTCTTAAACTGTGGGTCATAACACTATATGGGATCTGATTGTGAGGATCATAAAATCATGATTTATTATTGGTAAATATTTGATCTGCATACCTATATTATATATCTATATACCCAGGGTCCCATAAAAATTTATTGTGCAAAAAGGAGTCACAAGTGCAAAATGTTCAACTCACGTTCTCCTAGAAATTGAGTAAAGGAGAAAATAGAGCTCTGTGGCAGGACCAAGGTAACAGAAAAGTAAGAGAAGATTAGACATTCTAAGCACTATTTTTGCACACACAAAATTTTAGAGACTGCAGCTTTTCATAAAATGTTACTGTGAACTTGGAGAAAAATACATAATATTTAAAGAGAATTTAAAGAAAATACATAAAAATCTAACAAGCCAGAGATCTTATAGTTAGCATCATTTACTTCTTCTTATACTTAAATGAGAGCAGGGAACTTACCTCAACCTCATCACTTTCATTGATATCTTTATTATAACCTGTAGGAGGTGGGAATCTCACATCATGGAATGGAATTTGTCTCTCTGGCTGCCAACTGTAAAAAAGAAAAAAAATCTATTCATTCAAATGTTTTTTCTCATTTAAATCAAAGTGACCATTTCCCACTGTGCATGTAATTTTCTAATAAAAATAAGCAATAATTGGTTAATTGTACCCCTTCAATCTTTTTCTAGTATGAAAGAAAGCAAGTGTTTTTAAAATTATCAATTTTATGCTAAAAGGGCAGTGGAAAAACACTCCAATGAAAAAGGCATGCAGCACAATAGCCTTTTAGTTCCAACTATAGTATTTTCCTAACCACAACAATGCAGCATGACAATTTTTAAAAATAATTTTTTTTCAATGATTTCATCCCCTCAAGTTCTAAACTAAGGGCAAAGCACAAATTTCCTCCAAAATTTGAATTAAAGAAGTTAGTAAATATCAGTATGAATGTTAGTACTAGCAGACACACTTCTGACCTTTCAAAGAACCTTAACCACATTCCAACAAAGACAGAAAAGTGCTAAATGCCCTAACCAAGCAAACTGGGGCAGCTGGCACATTAGCAACTTAAAACTCACTTTTCCCCCTTAATATTTAGGTCCCACGAGGTCAAGCCTTGCCATGGAATCCTAGCTGATGTTCAGTACATCGTTTTAGCATGCACTGTGCTGGTGAGGTCGTATCAGCCACAGAAATCCGATGAAGAGAGAGCCTATAGGAGTTAGGTAAGTGGCATGTTTTTGTTTTTTGGTTTGTTTTTTTTTTTTTTTTAAACAATGAGTGATTTTGCAAAGTTTATAATTTTTTTTAACCTCAAAAAGTATGAAGCATTGAAAAATAAACTTTGCAAAAACAACATATGGATTCCACTGGGAAAGTTGCCAAATCTAAGTTTGGGTGCTGATGGTAAGCAATGCTAGTATTTTTCCCCTCAAGTAGAGACACTATAAAGAATTAGGGATCAGTGAGCCAACAGATAACTTGCAACAAAATCCCATCAATTCAAAACTTACTTGAACTTGATTATAGCCACAGCTAAAGCAAAGTTTATCTTGACTATCTTGACACTATGAAGAAGTGACTACATGTATTCTGAAGGGTTAACCCACTAATTTCTGCAATTAGGATTAGCATTTAGTCTGAAATAACGAGTTTTTGTTGCAAATTCAACATGCTAATACCTTCAATCTGTTAAAATTGTGTTGCTTCCAAAAGGATAAAATACTGATTTTTCAAATAGATTAGCTTAGAATTGATATAAAGTTTGCTAGGATGGAAGATAACGCAAACAACTATATCTAAAGAAAACACTGCTAGACATCTAAAACACTAATATCAGGTTATTTCTTCAAGCTAGAGGTAAAAACAGAACATAATAGAGCCTAAAAATCAAATGTATTTATGTTAAACTAGTTTTATAGAAAAGGTATATTAAAGACAAGGAAGAGAATACTTCAGCAGGAACTACTCAATGACAACAGTATGGTGAAGCCCTATACACACACACACACACACACACACACACACACACACACACACACACTTTCCTTCCCTCCCTCTCCCCCCCTTTGTCTGTCTGTCTGTCCCTCTCTCTCCCTCCCTTCTCAAATATGTAATAGATACCAATTTAAATATAAAGAATTGGCTGTCATTTCAAGTTACTAGGATGATTAAGACACAAATACTACTTTCTGCAGATATAGTTGCTGCAGAAGATAATGAACCTTGACTTGAGGTAAAGATGGGATAATTTTAGCATTATGTAGTAGTGACTGGGGAAAAAGAGAAAAGAATTGACACAATCCACAGAAACAAATACATTCACTAGATAGATTTCTGAATTTATAATAATAAATGAGTTTTTGGTCAGTAGTTAATAATCAATATTTTAGATTGAATGACTTAGAATAAGAGAAGAAAATTCAAAAGTCAGCAAGAAAGAAAAAAAAGTCCCACATATGGCAAATACACAGTTTTGTTTAGTGGTGGGAAACTTAGTAAGACAAATCTTTAAAAAATTACTTACCTAGGGATCTAAGACCCCTTTGTGAAGGGATAAATTGAAATATGCAGAAGTTTTCTGATATATTACCAATATTAATAGAAAGAGAACTGAGTTTGAAAGCTTTTCATATAATCCATTGCAAACAGACTTTATGGAGACACATTAGGCTAACAAAGGACTAGGCAACTTCTAAGATGTATACCACCAAAGAGCAATCCAACTGCCCACTGCCATCTAAATCTTTCTTTTTGTTCAAGTTCTCCCTAGGTACTGCCACAGGTCTGCCCAAAGCACCTAAAGATAATGCTTATCCCTGCTTATGGCACAAAGACGTGCCCACTCTTGGTCTGGTATTATTGGTTTTCTAAAATATTTAACAAGCTAGACATCTTAATAGTTAACATCTTTCACTCCCTCTTATACTTAAGTAAGAGCAGGGAATTTACCTCAACCTCATCACTTTCATAAATCTCACATCACGGAATGGAATTTGTCTAGCTTCAATGTGGTATTTTGCACCCCATTTATGTAAACTATAACATATCCTCATTGTTTATTAAAGATTCAATAGGCAACATAATTCATACTGAAATATTTTCCCCAGATATTTAAATATTTTTATGAAAAAAACCTATTTCAACTACTTTAAAAAAATCAAAGTTAGTTTTTTTCCCCTTACTTCCCAACTTCAACACTAATATATTAAAACAACCACTGCTCATGAGACTACAGATGGAAGTATTTCCCTGTAGACATTAACATTTATTATGACATAATTATCAATACAAGAATGAAAAGACATTTTAGCTAATCCAAACCTGTGAATTAACTGTAGATCCCCAAATACTCTGCAACTTATGGTCTTTTGAGAGTTTTCAGGCTCAGGGGGACATTAAATGACTTGTCCAGGATAATAAAAATAGTTTGTCACAGGTCAAACTTGAACCTGGATATTCCTCACTCCAAGGCAAACTCTTGTAGAGATCGATGAAGATACACTTCCATTCAAGGATTTATAAGACAATCAAATACTTGGTTTGAGGTTTAACCTGCCAAATTTTACAAGTGTTTGACTTTCTTCTCATTCTTTATTCTTTTCTTAATAATTACTCTAAAACTTCTCTTCCAGACACTCAATGGAACATAATATCAACTTAATATACTAATAACATATATGTATACATATTTGTATATATATTTATGACAGCATACAATGAGAATAAATAACATATAATTAAATATATAACAAGTTAAGAGAAAAGGTATAAACCCAGAAGTAGCTCAGGAAAGGTCTCATGTAGAATCATCTTGAATGATTTTCTGAGGCAGAGTTGAGCAAGGAGTGAATTGCAGGCATGAGGAACAACCAATAAAAGGCATGGAGACTGGGAATGGAAAGTAAGACAATTGAGATCTAGACAAGTGAAATGATGTATTCCAGATCATACAGGCAGTCAAATATAGGACTGGAACTAGAGATGTCCAAAAAGTTGGGAGTCCTTTTCTCTACCTAGCATGTCAGAGATGTCTGGCTCCCTATGTTACTCTAAAAGCTACAAATCCTAAACTAAAGTATAGAAAAAGAAGCATGCTCACTTTCTTGTACAGAAAGCAACATTGAAATAACTGTAGCAAACATTCAACAATCATTAATAAATCCTCCTTTGTACTAGGCACTGAGCCAGGTGATAGGGATACAAAGACAAAAATGAAATGTGCCTATCTTCAAAGGGCTTACATTCTACTGGCGGAGACAACATGCATACATAAACATAGGATATTTATAAAATGATGAAGGGTGTAAGGGGAGGTGGGTGACTGGCAGACAACTAACAATTAGAAATCAGGAAAAAACTAAGAAATTAAGGGAAGTGAGATAGAACATTCTATACATGGGAATCAGCCTGCCAAAGGCACGGAAGTGAGAGGGAAGCTATTCTGGAAAGGAAAAGTAAATGAGTCAAAATGTGATCCAAATATGAAGTGTATGATGGAGGTGCATGTATAATCAAGCCTGGAGATAATGCTTGAACCAGATTACCAAGAGCTTTATATTTCTAAGAGAATACTTCATATCTTATCCTGGAGACAATAAATAGTGAGCTAGGGAAGTTTCTTAAGCAGGCACATATATTGATTTTATGTGAAAAATGTAGGTATTAAAGAGTCAAATCATTCCAAGGGGCTGAATACTTAAATGTGCTCCTGTAACCTTTGGACCAATATCATAAATGGATACACACACACACACACATACACACACACACACACACACACACACACACACACACACACACACACACAGCTTTTTAGCTGAGGCAATTGGGGTTAAGTGACTTGCCCAGGGTCACACTGCTAGGAAGTGTTAAGTGTCTGAGGCCAGAGTTGAACTCGGTTCCTTCTGACTTCAGGGCTGGTGCTTGATCTTCTGCACCAAGCAGCTGCCCCATGGATATTCTTTAAAAAGCATACAAATTGGAGGGAGACAAATACAATTGTAATAGATAGAAAATCACAACATAAAAAACCTGTTAAAACAACACATTTAAATCCTCAAAGTTCAGGAAATTACTATTAAACCTAATTCCAATTATAATACTCTTAAAACAAAAATATATAAGAAACTTTGGAAATGTACTAAAACTACAATTATATGAATTCAAAACTTCACCACTGAAATATCATTCTCTTTTAAATAAACTGCTAATTCTTTCAATCAGGACAAGAAAATTCATGAAAAGTTTTGCTGACTCATATTGCAACATCCATAAGCTTGTAAGAATTTTTCTTTATGAAATTAAAAAAAAACCCAATCATTTTTACCATAGGCAACAGTTTTTTAAAAGTAGTCAAAAGTGCTGTGTGACCATTTATAGAAAGCTGTCATACAACCATGGTCTTATATTAAAGTTACGCAAACTTTTAAAATATTTAAAATTTTTATGAGTGCTATTTCAAGTACAATCAGGATTTGGCTCTTTAAAGACTTCACTACGACCTCCAACTTACTTGTTTTCAAATGCAACCGTTATTGAATCTTCATGTACATCTTTTACAAATGCCTGTTTAAAAAAGAAAAAGAAAAACACAATAATTAACTCAAAGTTCAATTAAATTCTACTTATGTTTCCTCATGACATGAAAATAACATTGGATTGTAACACAGTGGGATAAAGGGGGCACTCAAACACCTTAAATTATGGATTTATATAAAGTAATTTTAACTTCATTCCTATAATTATAATAGATTATTTAACAATTTTATACTCTTTAAAATTATGTCAAAGAATATTTAATACAATTGGGCTTCAAACAAAATTTGTCATTCTGAAAGCTGAAAACTTATAATGAAAAGCAAGTCTATTTGCTCTAAGCTCATATGAATTTATATTAACAGTTCAGATCTGCTACAGCTGTCAAACAAGTAGGAAGTTGATCAAATACATTTTTAAATTCTAAATACTGAAATGCATTGTGATTTTAACAAAGTATTTGCCTTGGTGATCACACAGTAAATTGTATTCTAACATAAAAAAACTGGGTTTAATTTGCTAATCTCATCAACCCTTTGGGATTAAAAAAGTGCATTGTGATGGCTTTGGTTCAAAGTATCTAAGTCTAAAGAATTCCTCAAATTTCCAAAAACAATAATGTAAACCAAAAACATTTAATAAATTATCATCACCATCAGTGTGCTAATCACTATACTCTCTATAATATTGGTAACCTACAAAATGTAATTTCACTTCATCAATTACTTAAAAGAATTTACAAAGATGCCAGGAGGGGACAGAATAGCCCCAAAAGGCATTTGGACCCAGACTTTACTCCATATCACCACAATACACACTTAAGTGGATGAACTATCTAAATATTTTTGAAAAAGAAAGTTATACAAGAAAAATGTATTAGATGGAAATAAGAATATATTTGCCTTAACTATGGAAAGGGATTATTTTTTATCACTCAAATAAAAAGACATCATTAGACAAAAATTCACTTTGCAATAGAGATAAAATAATCTTATACAACAAAAAGCATTGTTTTTTAAATTAAAAGAAAGCAGATTAAAAAGAATTTCAATTAAAAATCTGAAATACAGCATCTTAAATATGAATAAATTATAAAGTTCAATGCTGTGCAGAACCAGGAATTCTAAAAGACACTGATCAACAAGATTCACTTTCTGACC
The DNA here is from genome assembly GCA_023553655.1 of Myrmecobius fasciatus. Taxonomy (NCBI): domain Eukaryota; kingdom Metazoa; phylum Chordata; class Mammalia; order Dasyuromorphia; family Myrmecobiidae; genus Myrmecobius; species Myrmecobius fasciatus. The sequence continues at coordinate 101,508 of JAJPUD010002170.1, read as the reverse complement.
AACAATGATGTAAGCAAGTTTTTCATCACCCTTTTCCTGCCCTGGATTCCTTTGGCAATCTGGTGAAGTCTACAGACCAGTGTTATTAAGTATATAAAATGAGATATATAAGATTACAAAGGAAGCCAACTATACTGAAATTCATTCATGAAAAAATTGTAAAAACAAGTTCACAGATAAACCCCAGGTTAAGAATGCCTATGGACAACTTGAGAAGGAAAATGCAATCTTAACAGCAAGCTAAAAGATGTTTAAACTCTGTAACAATCAGAAAAATGAAATTAAGTCAACCTTCAGACACTACTTCTTATCCACCCGAATGGAAATTTAATTTAACAAGCATTTATTATGTACCTACTAAGGACAAATGCATTTGTCCTGAGGACCTCCAGAAGAGAAGACTGGAGGAACCTTGATAGTAAATCCTATGTATACAAAAAGGATTCCCATTGTAATATACACTAACAAATGCTCAACTCAGACTCTATTTCTTAAACTGAGATTCCAAATTCCAACCAAGTCACACACACACACACACACACACACACACACACACACACACACACCCCCCTCAATAAACTCTAGGGGCTTCCCAAGACCTCCCAGATTAAATATAAAATCCTTTGGCATTCAAAGCTCTTCGTAACCTAGTCCCACCCATGCAGGGACTCTGGCTTCCAGGCACTGTACCCCTAAGCTCCTAAACTTGTCTAGGGCTGCCTCTCATCCCTGGAATGCTTTCCCTTCCTCCTTTCCAACTACTGACCTCTCTGGCTTCCCAACTAAAATCCTACTTTCTATAGGCAGTCTTTTCCACTTTTCCCAAAGTTTCTTAATTCTAGAGTCTTCCTTCTGTTACATTCTTCCTATTTATCTGGTATATAGTTTGTTTGTACATATTTGTTTATTGTCTCTCCCATTAGATTTGTGACCTCCTTAAAGGCAGGGGCTCTCTTCTGTTTCTTTTTGTATCTCTTAAAGCACATTGCCTGGCCCAAAGCAGATACCTAGTAAATGTTTATAAAACTTATTGCTATAAGACCAACAATATACTCTGGACTCAGCTCATTCTACTTATGAACAGCAGTAATTATTAGAAAGTTCTTCCTGACATCAAACCAAATGTGCCTTTCTAACTTCTACACATTACTCCTAGTTTTGAGGCCAAATAGAATCTCTCCTCCACAAAACAGCCCTTCAGGTACCTGAAGGTTTCTACCAGGTTCCATCTGACTCTACTCTTCTCCAAGATAAACAATCCAAATAAAATAGTCCCTGCACTCAAGGAGTTTGCATTTTGAAGAGATACAACACGTGCACAAGTAAGAAGTATAAAAAAAAACGTACATGTAGTTTTGGGGGAGAAGCTTCAACACTGATAGGGAACTGCTTCGATGTAAGTAGGTAGCAACACTTGAACTAATCCCTGAAACGCTAAGAATTCCAAGAAATGGAAGCAAATAAAAAGTACATTCTAGGCATGAAGGGCAGCCTGTGCACTGGTCCTGACATAGGCAAGCAATGGAATGCCATTTACGGAGAATAACAAGTAGGCCAGTTTGGCTGAAAGAGAATGTATATTCTAGGAGTAATGTAAAATTAAGTCTGGAACGATAGACGGGCCAGATTGGGATGTGCTTTTAAAAACCAAACAGGATTCTGAATTTGATCCTAAAAGAAATAGGGGGCTATTGGAAGCATTTCTTGAGCAGCAAAATGAAGGGGTCAGACCTGTGCTCTGGCCAAGTGTTTGGGTGCCATCACCTGCACTGAAGCCATTCCTCCACACTGTTTAAGTTGCTTCTCCCATAAACTACATAGCAAACATTTTTCTATTTCTTACCTGTGTGTGTGAGCAGTATGCTCCTGACCTTCAGAATATCATTTGTGTGCTATGTGAAAAACCCAACTGGAAAGAAGAAAGCCTGAAAGCAGGGGGACTAATAAGAAAATTACAGCAATGTAGAAGAGGACTCAGATCAGAGTGGTGGTCATCAGGGTGAAGAGAGAGATGTTACAGGGTAGAATGAATAAGGCTGGGTAATCAATGGATTGGAGGTAGAGGGAAGGGGAGAGTTCAGTATGACTCTAAGGGTACAAACTGGGGCAACTAGAAAGATGATAATTAAGAACGAGCAAGAATAAGCCCAGATTAATGTCCCTGCAAATACATTAAGATTACAAAAACAAAAATACCTCTTTAAAAAAGAATAACCGTAAAAAGAATTTATAAAATATTTTTAAAGTTTGATTATAAAAAAAACATTAAATAAATAAATAACTTGATTATAATAAAACTCCTTAAGTAGTGGTGAAAAATCAGTCACAAATCACTGAAAACTAAAAAAGGGGCAGAAGAAATTACCGTCATACAAAAAGGTTTTTAATTTTTAAACAGCGGAAAACATATAATCTAACCAAAGATAAAGGAATGAATAAAACCTTAAAATGATCTGGTAAGCCAACTTCATTATTAATTAAGATCATACTTCTTACTTGAATGTTTTTAGTTGTTTTGTTGTTTTTTTTAATCCTTCAAAGAAAAATGAGATGTTTAACATATTTGTTTACATGCCATCTAGGGGAGAGGGTAGGGGAGAAGGGGGGGAAAAATTGGAACACAAGGTTTTTAAAGGGTCAATGTTGAAAAAAATTATCCTTGCATATGTTTTGAAAATAAAAAAAGGAAAAAGAAATAAAAAAGAAAAATGTGAGAAAAAGACAATCCAGTGACATGGATAAGAAAAACTAAATACCCAAAAATTATTCATTTGATAATTCAACTTTAATAAGCAAGACGTACCTTGACCCTTTTACTGTATCTCTCCCAAAAATGTTAAATATTCATTCAAATAAGGAGATATTTGTGTGTGAAAGAAAGAGAACTTGATATTTCTAAAATATCAGTGAGTGCTGATAATAGATGATGGGCCCTTACAGGTGTGTCAGGCTTCCACTGGGAAGTTCAATACTAGTTCAATGACCTACAATGAACTATTAATCACTTTTGAGCTGAGGTCAATCGAGATGTGAAAAACGGCATTGCTCTGGTTAAAATCCTTACAGGCTCCTTCACAACAACGTTAGACTCCATTAAGGTAAATAATTGTAAAGAGAAGAATTCCTGGAAAGAAGCTTCCTCTCCAATATTTTATAATATAGATATAGGCACACTTCATTTAAAACAATCTTAAACGAGTTCATTGCAGATGACTTCTGAGCTCCCATTGCTCTTATTTGAATGAACATTCTTCAAAGCCATGTAAAAGTTTAACATGTACAAAAAAGCACCTCCTTGCCTTCTGTACAGAAGTGGAGGACTATGTTATAGAGCACTGAAAATGTCTGACTTTTTTGATGTGTAGGTTAGTTTATCCATACCGTGTTTTTCCTTCTGTTTTATTCTTTTTTTAAGGGAGAGGAAGGGGGAGGCATTAGGAAATATAACTTATGTAAAAACAACAAAAAGCATCAATAAAAATATTTTTATAAAAGAAACCATTTGTAACATATAGTCCAATTTAGGGGAATATAATAGTAAGATGAATCTTTTCTATGACCCTCTTGGGGACATGTGCAACATTTACCTCAGTTCAAGACTGAGTGATGTAAACTTGGCGCTGACAAGGACAAATTCAACCCTGTACAGCTTAATTTTAACTCCGCCTCCATGGATAGTCATGGGGAATTTAAAATTGCTTTAGCTAAAGAGAACAGATGGAAGATACCATGCACTTCTATTCACTCAGCACTCCCTTGCAGTATAACTTCATTTGCTTCAACAGCAAAAGCTTGCAGTGGCTTCAGAGACCAATTGAGTAGCTACCAGAAAATGGCACGTTGGTTTTCCACTTGCTAGGCATTTGTATTACTCGGATTATCATGTAGAAGAAGACAAGTAAAAACAAGTTTTGAAAGTAATGGGACACTTATGAACTGACCTTTCCCAGACTAATTTTTTATATAGTTGGTTGAAGAAAGGGCTTGAAATTAAAATTTGAATTTAATATTGCCTCACACATACTCTGTGATCCACGGGCAAGTCAGTGTCCTGAAATCCTCTAGGATTAAAAGGTCACAGAGGATTTGTCAATGTACATTAGTGGAGGGAATTTCCACACCATAAAAATCCCAAATGGATGGTATCATGGTTTGGGAAAGTAACAATAACAACAATAACAATGGAGATGAGAGTAGCTTTAACAAAGCAGGGAAAGTGTACCATGCAGATTTAGGATAAATATGAACTGCCTTCTCATCACTTACTAGTCTAACTTCTGCCAAGTTATTCCTCCACCATAGTACAGGACCAGGTAGCTCATTTACTGAGCTAGTGACTTATATATATATATATAGTATATATATAAAGCTACTTTAGTTATATATATATAGGTATAAAGATTTTAGTTGAAATCTTATTCTATATTTAAAAATCCATCCAAGTAAATGTAGCATTTGTAAAGGCAGTATCAAAAAAGTATGATTCCTAGGGAAAAGAAAGTTTTTCCTAAGCAGAGAAACTCCTTAAACATGAGAAAAAACCACAGTAAACTGAATTTACAAGTCAACCAAGAAAAGAAAAAAAAGAGAGAATTCAAAAGGCACATTGGATCTAATTAAAAGGGCAAGAAAATAAAAGAAAACTCTATGTTAGCTTTGAACATTTTTTATCCCCATTACAAACGAATTTCAAATGACAACTTTATTTGCACAGAATTTGTTCTTTACAATTAAGTCAGTCTATAAACCCTAACATGAAATCCTGTAACCACATTTTTTTTTAAATCAACAGTTTGACAGTGTCAAAACTATTATCACTAGCAGCAATACAGAAACAATTGCAATCTTACTATGGAAAAAATTCTGTCATGAATCAGCATGATTTACTATCAGGGATGACCCATCTACATAAGGAAGTATTATTTTAAAAATGAATTTGAAATGGAGACTTGAAAATGACATCCTCAACAATGAGTAGGTCAAAGTAAAAATTAGAGACAATAACTTTGTGGAAGGCAATGGTAATGATAAGACCAAAATTTCTGGGACACAGCTAAAACAGTCCTCATACATGAGTGAATGAGAAACAGATTAATTAAATATGCAATAAAAATCAGAAAACCAACAAACCCAAAATAAATACACAAGAGGAAATATCAAAAATTAGAGAAAAGTATATACTACAAAACAAAGAAAACAGAACTGATAAAACTAAAAGCTGATTTTCTGAAGATTAACAACATGATTAAACCTTTGGTCAAACTGATTAAAAACAGAGGTAGGAAAGTCAAAGAAAATGAAAAACGAAAAAAGAATGAAGCTTAAGGAAATTAAAAGAATGATAAGCACCTACAAAACTTGTAGGTCAGCAGAATCAAAAACTTCAAAGAAAAATAGGGTTACCTACAAGAATTTCAAATGTTCAAAAGAACTTAATCCTATTTCAAAAAAGGAAATTAAATTATTCAAGAATGCCTGAGAGGGGAACCCCTGTCCAAATAGATTTATAGAATTCTATTTTTTTCAAAACTGAGAAAGTAATTCCACAAAATTCTTTTTTCTAAAATAAACAGATTATTAGTAACTAAACCAGGGAAGGATAAGGCCAAGAAAAAGAACCTCAGACCAATAGCATTAATAAGCATCAATTCAAAATTTTCTAACAAAATGCCAACAAAGATATAGGAATATATTCAAAAATTATTCATTATGATCAGATGGGATTAATATCAAGGATGCAAAGGTAAACAATAAGAAAGCAAGCAACAAAATGAGTCACGTTAAGAAAATTTTTAAATCCCCATTTCTTTCTAAGATGACCTTTTATTAATATTCAATCTGTGCTCAAAGAAATTCAGAAAACTATTATGCAATTCATAAATCTAAATGTAACTCTCCAGAGCAAAAAAAAAGAAGTTAGAAGCATCACAGGATCTGCAGCTAAGATTAAAAAAATAAAAACATACGAGACTGAAACTTTCAATCAAGTTTTTGTTTTTTTTATTTTCTTGCTCATGGCCAATATATGAGATTATATGTCCTATATAGCAAATAGCACTTTGAGAGATTATTCTACTGGGGCAGCTAGGTGGCGCAGTGGATAGAGCACCAGCCCTGAAGTCAGGAGGACCTGAGTTCAAATCTGGTCTCAGACACTTAACATTCCCTAGCTGTGTGACCCTGGGCAAGTCACTTAACCTCAATTGCCTCAGCAAAAAAAAAAAAAAAAAAAAAAAAGAGAGAGGTTATTCTACCTCAGAATTGTTAAAGGAAACTATTTTTACCAATCTTCAAGTACTTTAGAAATGTAAATTATTCCATAAAAGTAATTTTTGAAATCAAGGAAGATGGCTACTTAAAAAAAAAGCTATTTAAAGTTTAAATACACATTAAAAAAAAAGGAACCAGAGGTAACACACCAGTCAGCCTCAGAATCAGAAGGACCTGAGAGCATGCTGTATCTCTTGACATACTATGTGGCCTTCAGCAACTAGTTTCACCTCTCAATGTCCCCCAGTAACTAACTTCCTAAGATGGTGAGGTACACAAAGATGTTTAAAGTGTGCGGTATAGAAGGATGTTCCTCCTAATACCACTGAAAAAAAGAGGAAATTTTTTTTTTAAAAAAAAGGAAATATAAACCTAAGGAATTATAGCATAGAAAGAAGGGGGGAGCTGGTAAGAGTGGAAAATTTTGAGGACTGGTCTGGTTAAGTGTATGGATATTAGCACTAGGAATAAAGGTTTGTTTCTAAGGAATAGCACTTACAGAAAGATGATCTGAAATGACAGTATTGTTCAGAGTTCAACACTTAGTACAAAGACCGGCACATTAGCAGGTATTTAAAGTTTACTGATTGCCTATACTGGATAGATAAATATACAATAGCCATAATATGACAGGAAGGGGCTATGCTTTATTAAAGCCCCAAAGTCAAGTGCAGTAATAGTTTCCAACATGTTTGTTCGCTTTTGTAAACATCAAAACACTTTCAAAAAACAGTAGTAATATTCACTGTAATGTACAAATAAGCTTCAGAAATTTGTAATGCATTATATGTTACTACCATTTATCAAGAAGTACTAGCCACTATGCCAAGCACATAGTAGGTACTTAAAAACATTTGTTGATAGTGAAAGACAAGGGTAAAAGTGAAAATTCTAGATAAGCAATAGTTTCTACCTCAGAATTTATGTTGTAAATGTCCTTACCTTAAAGAACAGAACACGGTTCTAAGCACCTTGGCCAGCATGTAAATATGCAATAACATGTAAGATGCATAACTATCCTAACAAATGAAAGTGAAAAGAAAATATAGTTGGTAGGATGGAAAGGACTGCTTGGATTTTATACTGCCACCCATTTATGAGTTTCAAATAATCAACTGGTGATAACATTTCCTCCTATATATCTGTAGTCGCAGAAGCAAAAATAGCAATCCTAAATAAGCTCTAAAAATGATGTCAAATTAAATTTAGCTTATTGAAAAAGCCATCAAGATCAAAAAGTTAATTGATTTTTTTTGTTAAAACTCTAAAATGTAGCCTTTTAAAAGGCTTTCCACCATCAAGATGTTTTTCAATCATGTTAAGTTCATACAAAATTCTCCAATAATTGTTTTTACACAATTATTACCTCTAATTATTAACTTCAAACTAAGCATAAAACATGTATATGCTTGCTTACAAAAGGTGCTTGTCAACTTCACAAAAATACCTTACCAAGGTCAAATCAAAAGAGGGATTCTTTATCAAGAGTGAAGTTCAGGAGGCAGCTAGTTGGGCAGTGGAGAGAGTACCAGCCCTGAAGTCAGGAGGACCTGCAGTCACTTAGCTGGTGTGGGCAACTCACTTAACCAATTGCCTCAGCAACAAAAAATAAAAATAAAAGTATGAAGCTCAGGTTTCTTTTCATCAATATCAATCCCTGCTACAGTACAGTGATTCCTTAAGGAAATGTACACTATAATCCAAAGACACATACAGGAAAAACAAAATGTCCAGATAATGATATATAGTTAGATGGAGGTCAGTCAAGGGAGTAGATATATCTTTGATAGATGGTGATCTGTACTAATTGAGCAAAAGTCAATAAGTCCATTAAAGTATGGAACTCGAGCAAGTGAGGCTAAACATCTTTTTCTTATATAATAGAGCTGAATATCTAAAGAACATTAGAGATTCACATGCAGTTTTTAAGTAAACATCTCTTCAGCAAGTTCATTTATATGTATTTAAATTTGTGGGTGTAATTATGCTTCTTTTGGGGGGGTCTCATCCCCCCCGGAAATGTATCTCCACAATTAATTGTTAATAGAAGGACTTAGATCAAATATACAAAAATAACCTAATAAATAATACACACCAATAGATAGCCTTTAAAAAAGTTAATATTACAGATATTTTAACAATGCTATGTCAGTAAGATTTTATTTATAAGGCTACATTAATACTACCAATATTAGAAAGAAAAAGCTAAGGAATTAAGTGTTTGTAGCTAGAGAAAACATCAAAGCCTAGTTCAGAAAGAAAAACAGAACTAGGTTAGTAGCATTGGATGAGTTCAGAATATATTTTAAAAATTAATATGCAATCCAGAGAAAGAATGATGGAGACTGACTTTGGATCAAAGCATACTGTTTTCATCCTTTTTTTGGGGGGGGGTTTGCTTTTTCTTTCTCATGGTTTTTTCCCTTTTCTGATTTTTCTTTTTACAATAGGACTAATACAAAAATGTGTTTAAAATAACTGTATAAGCTCTATCAGACTGTTTGCTCTCTTGAGGAGAGGAGGAGAGGTAAGAGAAGGAGGGAGAAAAAAAAAGATGGAACTCAAAATCTTAAAAAAAATGCATGGTGAAAACACTTTACACATAATTGGAAACTAAATATTATTGAAATTTAGGGGAAAAAGTTAATATGTAAAATAAGAGTAATAAATTGTATCACCAAATCCTAAACTGTACTCTAACAGTAAGCCCACTGGAGATCAGTGGTCATCAATTAAGTACAATTAGGAGAAAGGACTTTTTTATTTTGGGTGGAGAACTTCACCATCATTTTTCCCCTCTGTATATAACTTGTCAACTAGGCGCTAATGAGCAATGAAATGACCAAAAGATAAGTGCCAAGTAAGATGTCCAAATGCCAAATCCACTGAAAATCAGGTCCTATAGGATCATCAGAAATAGTTTCACAGCCCACCAACCTATCACAAAAAGCCAATGAGATCTCACATCAAGTTAGGTTTCCTCATTCAGAGCTCTAGCTCCTTCCCTGCTGAGCTTACAGGATTAAATCTCTTCTTTGCTCTTCCCCTGTGTATTTTCCCTGCTCCCTAAAATATCAGACTTCAAAATGAACAAAAGGTAATCTGTGACACCTTAGATTTACTTGTAGTAATCACTGCTATACATATAACATTGGCTTCAGAAATGACCCATTGTCCTAGTTCTCCACCCCACTCCCTTCAACTCTTAAATTATCTTTCTCTCTTACTGCCCAAGTTACCTGTGCTCTCTCCCCTCTCTGAACTTTCTAACAATACTTTGATCTTGACATCACTTAAATTCTATTCACCTGTGTGTGTGTGTGTGTGTGTGTGTGTGTGTGTGTATGTGTATACACACACAATTTCCTCCTTAGATCACAAGCTCCTTGAAGGAAGGGACTTTATGGATATATCTCTAATATATATAGTATACTGATTTGCATTTTGCTGAATTGTTATCTAATCTTTATCTTTTAATCTTTCACATTTTAAGATGGCTCAGAGTTATGATTTGAACCATGTACCATTTAAACCACATTTGGAAAAAGGAGAATTCAAGAATTTCTCTAAAAACATTTGACTTTGAAGTACCTCCAGAATCTCCAGATCCAGTTCATTTCAACTACTCATCAGCAATGTCCACACCTTTAACTTTATCAGCACTCAGAACTATCCTACCTCTTAAAATCTCTAGGAATTTTCCTCCTTCAGATCAGAAATTTATGTTCTTTCACCTATCAACCTCATAGGCTTTGCAAACAAAAGGCACTAAAATTAAAAGCCTACTGACTGATTACTTGCTACATATAAAAGAAAATATTCAGAAGTTTATTTTGTCACTAACCTGACTGGAGAAAGCCTCTAACCCTACATAAAAAAAAATCTAGAGATACTTTTGAAGAATGGGAATGAGAAGAAGCCTTCCCCAATAAACTACAGGGGGTAGAAAATTAGCCTTTGAGTCAGGAAGATTTGGTTGTTCAAACCCCACCTCAGACACATACCAGCTGTGCGATCTCCACACAATTCACTTCACCTCTCAGTGCCCTAGACAACTAAGACTTGAAGTTATAGAGTGAAGACCAAGGTGAATTACTAAGTAGTTATCTCACCAGTGAATGCCCTATACAGTTTCTATCCTTATCCCCACACTGAATATGCATCATGCTTTGTAATTCCTGTCTTCCTTGTCCAGAGGTTCTCTCCATAACAGCTCTACCCTCACCCACTCACTGGATAAAAAGTCAGTGCTTCCAAGAGACCCTGATAAGTAAGTAGCAGCAAAAAATGGAGAGGAAGGAATAGGTTAAGAATTCTGGGGAAATTTCAAAAGGAAGGAACTTGATCTGAACGTTAAAATAAAGAGAAGAATGGTACCATTATCAACAGAGATGAAGAATAATAAATGTTTCAATTGAATTGAATTAAATCCTGAGGTGCAAAGATAGAGACAAAGTGTGTTCCAGGCATAGGGGATGGCTTGTGTCAATGTATAGATCAGATTTAAGGAACAGCAAATAGATCAGTTTAAAAGGAGTACATGCAGCAATGTTAAAAGAGCTAGAAAAGGTAGCTGAGGTTAACACCAGATTGCAGAGGGTCTTATAAGTCAGTCTAACAAGTTTGAATTTTGCCATAGGCTTTTAATTAGAAAATGGTAACAGGGTCAGATGCATACTTGAAGATTACTTCAATTGTTATGTGAAGGATGTACTGGTGGAGAGAGAATACAAACAAAAAACCAATTAAGAAACCATTAAGGCAGGGTAAGCATTAACTAGTAGCCAAGGATGACATTATTAGAGCTTAATTTTGAAAATAGCAAATTTATTTAAAGGCAATTTTTGTAAAAAAAAAAAAAAAAAAAAAAAGAACAGCCTTTTAAATGATGCTAGCTTTCATCTTGGTTGCTTTGGGTGATTAGGGACTACTCTATTTGGAAGACAGCCTTTTTCCCAGTCAAGGCAAATATTACATGATAACAGGAAATGAGGAATTATCCCTTAGTGCACTGAAAACAACCCATTATTTTAGCTAGGGAAAGTAGGAAAGAACTAGAATTTGGCAGAACCTGGGATTTTTATTCTAGTATATACATAGAGGGACATGATAACTGTCTTCAAGTATATAGAAGGCTATTATGTTAAAGAGGTGTCAGATTTGTTCTTTTGGGACTTTAGAAGACAAATCAGGAATTGAAATTGGGAGAAAGATGGATTAAGACTTAACAAAAGGAAAAAAAAGTTCTTAAAATTTAGGACTATCCAAAAGTCAGCTAGGCTATTCCAGAAGGTACAAGTTTCCGCTCACCAGGTCTTTCAAACAAAGACTGGATGCTACCTTCTTAGGTAAGTTACAGAAAGAATTGTTGTTCAAGTCTGGGCTAAACTAGATAGCATCTGAGCTGCCTACCATAAAAATCCTCTCTGTAACTTGGTCTTCATCTATCTCTTTCCTCCAAACTCACCATTTTTTCACTTAGCTTGTTTTTAGAGGTACTCGGGTAAGAATTTACAAGCTATCTTAAGTAAGGAATTGAGGGAAACAAAAATCAACAAAGGTATTAATATTTTTTTTTAAAAAAGCAACCAAAAGGTCATCAAGAGCGACCAACCCACGTGTTTACTTTCTAATTTGTACAAAATCCACTGGCATATGCAGAAAATGTTATTTAATGATTTTCTTAAATGAGGCATAAAAGAGGGAAACAGAGGAATAAAACAGAAATACACACACTTGTGGAAAGTGTTCCCCACTGTCAGAATATGTGCTGTTCAAATTCCAGATAGAATAGGAATTCCCTATAGATAATGAGGTGATTGGGAAGCTTATTTGGAGATGACATTGTGCTGATTACATCAAGCCCTGAAACACTGCAGAGCCTCCTCAATGAAATCTGCAGCCACTTGATTGAGATCAGCCTAGTAACCCCCACAGGAAAAGCCAAGTGGATGGAAATTTTATACAGCTCAGATTATGGCATGTAGTTAGACAGCCAATTGAGTTAGTAAATGTATCTTCAACAGGTACTACATATGGACAATGAGCAGCACTCATAACTGAAAATGAAGAAGAGAAATAGCTGAATCTAATTTTTAGTGAAGTCATATAGCTCTAAACCATGAAACACTTCAATCTCTGAAATATCAAAACCACAGGTAAAATAACAATAGAATTACACATAGTGGGAAAATATATGCTACAGCAAACTATCTATGATGACTTGGATGTAAAAGTATAAAAGTTGTGGTATCTTTGAAATGTTACATCCCAAAAAACAATCTGATAAAGTAGCAAAGGGTAGTAGAATGCGGCACTCAGACAAGTGCACCTCAGAAATAGATAAATGCTACAAGCTAATTATTGTTTTGATGACGGTCTAGACTTAAAGTGATGGAGAAAATGTTAATAATGTAGATTAAACTTAAGTGTGCTGTTAGTTCATTCCCAACCCCAACCTGCTTGTTAAAACATTTACCAGCACACTACTGGTTACACTGGTATCCGTAAAATATTCAAAGATCTAGAGGAAGGACTCTAGTATGTCTGAAGATTCATGGAAGGGTATGGATAAAAATCACTGAAGATAAGGAAGCATAGATGGACTCGGTTCTGTACTGGATAAGGGAAAACCTATATAAATGAGATCATAGATTCATTAAAGTGTGGTAAGTTTTGCAAAAAGTAATAAATTATCAATATCCCTTTCATGTACAAACACTGATATCGACCCCCCCCAAAAAAAACACGAGGGCATAAAGTCCTTCATTACTAAAAGATTCTAGGTCATATGACAAGGCGATAAATGAAAAGAGGGCTCCATATACACCAAAATATAAGTAGAACTTTTTTGTAGGCACAAAAATCTGGGGGAGGGGGTGAGAGGTAAAGCAGATGCTGATCAAGTAGGGAATAGTTAAGCAAATTGTGGAATAGTAATATAATAGTATATTATTATACTGTATAAAATAATGAACACAGAAGCATAATGAAACTTATATGAACTGAAGAAAATCGAAATAAAGAAAACTAGGAAAACAATATACATAATCAAAACAACAAATCAAGCTTAATGCTTTAAAATTATAAATGAACATGGTTGCCCCCCAAAAAAAAAACAGCTATAAAAAGGTACCTCCTTTTCTTTATTTCAAAGGTAGAGAACCATGCAAATAATGTCAGACTTGATCAATGTGTTGGCTAATTTTGCTAAACTGTCTTTTTCATTCTTTATTATAAGGGAAGGCTCTCTGAGGGGAAAAAAATCTATTTGGAAATGATGGTAATATCAAAAGGTCTCAAAATCTTTAAAAGCATAAGAAAGTTATAGGCATTAAAATACAAATAAAAAAGAGGATTGCTTCTGTACAAGAAACTGAATCTTGAGATTCAGAATTCTAATGAATTTGGAATAAGATACAAAGAGTGAAATTTGAGAAAGAATAATGATAAATTTCTATTACACGAGAGACAAAATATGAAATCAAGAAAACTCATTCTCACTGAAGAGAAATATATCCAAGTATATATGCTATGTGACTTCTAGATAGAGTTAATTTTTTGGATTTGAAAAAAAAAAAGGTGCAAAGAAGAAAAAAGGCTGAAAATAGATATGGATATAATACTGAAGTTGGTCAGCTCAAGGAATTGAAGTACAGTGCTAAGGAAGCAAATGGGCCAAGTGTGAACTGTTCCCACCCCGGGTCTCTTTCATGGGTATACTACACTAATCTTTTTCATGTGAACTGTCTCAAATAGAGGAGGGGGCTAGACCCAAGAGAAACTTCAATCACCTTATCCAGAGTCATGTCAGGAAAAAAAATTCAAAGAGCACAGTATTATTCCACCATTATCATTACGGTGTCTTCATTTACTAAGAACAACATGTTTAATGCTATAATTGTGTATTCTAGAAAGCAGTATCATGTAATAACCTTCATTAGAAACTAATGGAATGGAACTGGAATGGCATTTCCATGTCAAAAAAACTGAGCAGCGTTAAAAAGAATGACTTTATTTTGGTAACTATTTCAACAAAATTGGTTTTATTTGTAAACCTGTGTTTTAATTTGTGTATTTAAAAATATTATTCTGAGGAAAGGTAAATAGTTTTCACGAAATACTCAAAAAAAATCCATGATACCAAAAAAGATTAAGAACTCCAGGATAAGAGGATAAAAACAGAGAACAATAGTACATACTTCAATAGCACTCCTAAAGAACATAAACTTTGGCTTTCTTCACAGGAACTCTCTGAGACAGGATAATAGGAACAATTTTACTAACCTAATTTTAACAGATAAGGAAGAAGAGATAATGTAACCTGTTGCATTCACAGAGCTAAGACCAGAAACAGGTCTTGCACCCAGATCTCTGGACTACAAATTGGATACTCTCTCTTAGATGAACTCACTATTAAGTAAAGGAGATTTCACAAGAAACATAAAAACAAGTCTCACCATTCTATATAGTCACACCTTTTGCATGTATTAAAACACTTTTCAAGAGGATGAACAACTGATAAGGGGAGAATGCAATAAACACAAGGGAATTTCTGACCACAGTTCATTCTCTGGCACAGTCTTAGTGTTTTATTTTGAAACGAACTCAGTTTTCCACTGCATATTCCAAGGCACACAAAGCAAACCCAAGTTGTCCCTGGACTACCCTCACCCATACAGCCTCCTATGGAAAAATTATTATGAAATATTTTTAAACTATCTAGTAGCACCATCATTATTTCTAATTTAACAACTGCATGCTACAGCATAGTTTGGCAGCAGTGGTATGGTGAAGATGTCTAGATATGTTTATTCTTCTTTCAAGAGCCTAAAAAAAGTACCACAACAAGCCTTCAGATAAAAAATTAAAGGAATGTCAGTATGGTGTGAGAAGTGAGATAAGCCACAGACTAGAAGTCAGGAAACATCGTCTTTCTTCCTACCTCTATGAGGAACAAATTGGATGACAGTATAAAAGTTATTTTCACAAATCTAACAGTCTGTGATTCTAAACGAAAATGTTCAGGATAAAGTTCATATAATTCAAATCTATTCCTAGGTAAGAAGTAGAAAAGTGGCTCTTAACAACCAATTGCGCTTCATCAATACTGCCAAAGAGCTACAAAGCAAAAGATCCCCTAAGCTAAATGCAGTTATTCATTTCAATGAGCAAAGTAGGATATTTTCACTGGAATTTAATCAGTTTATACACTAGTAAGTGTGGAACAGTTATGGTAGTTCAATTGATATTAAGGTAGTGGGCTCTTATCATTTGTAGGGCAATTACCTTCACAAAAAGACATATTAGTTCAGAGTTCCAATTTATATCTAAAATTCGGGTCTTACACACAGGGTATGAGGACACAAGGAAAGCTTTAAGAGTAGGCTTGATTTGGTGCAACTCATTGGCACTATTGTAAAAAAAACAATTCAAGATGCATGCTTCTGTTGGTCAATAGTGATAATAATCTTCGTCATATGAAAGGCAGCATGTTAATGAAGTTAAATGTGATGTCCTAAATTTTGCTAGAATTAGATATTATATTTTTCTACTTAATGAAGAAAAGACCACCCTGTTAAGACTTTTAATAGAAAACATTAAACGTATGTTAAGTGGCTCTCATTACAATTCATCAGTATTTTCTAATGTGACGCAGTATTTTTAAAATCCTATAAATGTCTTAATAAAAGTTTATTTTCTCTTGAAAGTTTAAGTAACTTAGTAAATTTTCACTAATATGCAACTAAATGAAAACTCTCTCTTCCAATAATCTAGAAAAAGTCTCCATTATCAAATACACAGTCCAGCACCAATGAACTTAATTATAATAGTCAACCAATTATCAGACAGTGGATCTTTATCAAGAGTTCAAAGAATTCTGCTCTTTATCCAAAAAAAGTACTCTGGGTATATGTATCCCAAGTCACAGATCAGAGAGGCAGCATAGTGTGTGACAGAGTACTAGACAGGGTCAGAAAAAAATCTGGTCCATAATTTCTGCTATGTTACCAGTAAAGTGCCACTGGGCAAGTCACTTAATCTCTGACCCTAAAGAAATGCTCACCAAATTGCACTACTTACCCCACAAAGGTGTGCTGAGAAAACTTGTGAGCCCTAAAATGCTTTCTATTCCTGAGTTGCTGTTATTATTAAACTAAAAACAGGAAAACTTAAAATGGAAAAAAGTTGTAGATACGTAGATGAGTTTTAATCTATTCATTCTCTTTTCAACACTCTTTAAAAGAGGGGTTCTAAATCTGGGCCTGTGAACTTGTTTCTATTCATCTAAATAATTATTTCAATCTAATTGCTTTTCTTGGTAATCCTATGTTTTATTTAATGTATTTTAAAACAATCTGAAAATAATTTACAGGTTTCACCAGATAGCCAACATGGTCCGAAACACTCAAAAAGTTAAGGACTCTGGTAATTTCAGTAGAAAGCACTGGGGTGAAAAATACTATTTGAAAATTGTGCATCTTGGTAGCTCACTTCAGGGATTTTCTTAAAGGCAAAATATTCTTATACTATAAATAAGTTAAGATTAAATGGCATCAAACCAATGGGTAATTTTTCCCCTAGTGAAAAGAATACCCAAGTTAAAAAAAAAAAAACTCATCACTACAAAATCTAATGATTTCGAGAAAAGCAATATGTGCTTCTTATAAATTTTTTTGACTCATAAAGTAAGCAGGGCCAGTCATTCAGAATCTCCCTTGCAAGTACTACCAAAAGAATAAAATTGTTACCTGCAAAAACTACGTTTAGTTTTGAACTATAATCATGTATTCAACAGATTTCAGAATTTTCCTTAGAAATATGGGGTTGTTTTGATTATTAAAATTTGAATTCAAACATCACACTGAAATATTCTGTCATTTGCTATTTTTCAACAGTTCTTTTCTTTCACATTTTCCTAAAATAAGGAGTCCTTATATAAACACAATATATTTCCAAAGGCCTAGTTAATTTTAAATTAGTTTTTTAAACTTTCTTCCCCATCCTTTGCTTTCTTTTTTCAATCTCCCCCCAAATAGTGGGGAAAAAGTTCATCTATATTTTTTTTCTTAAGGAAACAGCAATATTATGATTTATACAGAAATATCAATTTATTCACCATCATTTACCTATTTTTTTCTATTAACATCGTTTGGATTTAAAGTAAAACAAAAAAGGAACACAGAAATTTTCCTATTGTATATTGTAGATCTTCCTCCCTCTGGAACTAGGCAGGGCCTTCTTTCCTCCCTTAAAACTAATGTTGGTTAAAAAAAATTCATAACTAGACATTGTCCAATGCATTTATATTTCAACTGTAAATGTCAAAAACAGGTAATACAATTAGTCTCCTTTTTGATCGGGATTGTCAATATTTGTGATAGATGCCACCTCTGGCAAAATGATGTTCCCTACTACACTGTAAGAAGCAAAGGGCATGCACACTTCTCACAAACTAAAATCCTACTACATGCAACTTTTCTGTACAAAGGAGGAAAAGTTAG
This sequence comes from Myrmecobius fasciatus, assembly GCA_023553655.1. NCBI lineage: Eukaryota > Metazoa > Chordata > Mammalia > Dasyuromorphia > Myrmecobiidae > Myrmecobius > Myrmecobius fasciatus. Next base: position 83,734 of record JAJPUD010002170.1, on the reverse strand, counting down.
AGAATACAATACATACTATAATTTGTCTTAATAAAACCAAATAAATAACCACCAGCAAGAAGAACTGTTTAAGAAAGTAAATGGCAAACTGCTGTTTCCTAATGTTTTGTCTCATCGGAGACATTCAATACATAATTAGCGGTTATTCTCAAGATCTCTATAAGATCCATATAAGATCCACTTGTCGAATTCGTAATGCAATTATATCACTTTTGAATAACCAAACATGTGTCTGCATCCTGTATAGTTCTGGAGCTTGTTTGAAAATCAAAAGGATTTTTTATTCTGCGTTTGGATGCTTACTCTCAGATTGTAAAATCAAAAAGTATGTCAATCTGAAATAAAGATAAGATTTAAACTTTTCAAAATTACTTCCAAAAAGTGAGAGCATTAAACTAGCAATGAGAATTCACAGAATACCGATCAAGTGGCAGTAAGTAATAGTGACTTTGTTGAAATGAATTACTGGGGGGGGGGAAGATTATTTTTAAACTTGTGTTTTGTTTTCAAACTTTGTCAATCTATAATTTAAAAAAATTATAAAGACAATAATGCCTACCTATTTTAGAATCACTGGGGAAGAATTCTTCCTACCTTCATAAATAGGAAGATTTCTACTTAGCTATAGATTTTGCAATATATCAAGTATTTTGAAACATTTATGATCCACGAAATTACTTAAGCTACGTTCCAAAAATTTAGGTCTTGGGGCAAAACAAAGAAGTTGAGTTCCTAATGTCTTCTGAAGATGAACCATAATTTTTCCGAACATCCCAATACTTCAGAGAACGTATGATCTTTTCTGAACAAACCAATGATTTTCAAAGAAGGGACTATACCAAAGCAGTCTGAGCAGTAATTTATTAAGTACCTAATACGCACATGGCACCGAGGCTACGAAGACTACAAAATTAGCCACTTTTTAACAAATGTTCTGCCTAGATCTCTTTGTGGAGGTTCTGCAAAACACAAAGAGAGAAGGAGAAACAGCAATAATCAACGATTTCTTACTAACAAGAGCACTCACTCCAACTCTTAGCTCTCCTCAGCCCATGGCAAGGGCTCAAGGAAGCTACCTCAGCTTCCCGGCCAGCGGGGCAAAGAGCAGCCCCGCAAAGTGGCCGCTAGTCCCCTTCGCACCGAGGCCCAGGCCCGGCCGACTCGAGCCCCCTCCCGCGGCGCCCGCCCGCTCCGCCAAAGCCACGCACAGAGAGCGCGGTTGCCCAGCCGCCCCGAACCCTTTGGGGCTGAGGTGGG
>JAJPUD010002170.1:0-81263 GCA_023553655.1 Myrmecobius fasciatus | reverse complement strand
TGTGTGTGTGTGTGTGTGTGTGTGTGTGTGTGTGTGTGTGTGTGTGTTTGGAGGGACTCCCAGTTGGGTTAAGGGAGCGGGCTGCCGGAATTTGAAAGAGGGAAAAGAAAAAAAGAAAAAAAAGCTTGCATGGGTCCCTCTCCATTGGAGGAATCTTTGACCGTTAGAGTCTGGAGTAACGGACTTCCCCGGCCCGCTCCCTATCCTAGGTGGTGGCCGGGCGGGGCTGAGGCTCCAGGCCGGCTTCCTAGAGCCACAATCAATCTTGGCTGCTCTCCCTGGGGGAGGAATTGCACATTTGTCTCTGGCTCCCTTTTCCTTCCTTCCAAGTCCTCATTTGAGTGTGTCTGTGTGTGTGTGTGTGTGTGTGTGTGTGTGTGTGTGTGCGCGCGCGCGCGTGCGTGTTTTTCCACCCAGTGCTGAGTTAAGCACACTAACATATGTGACCTACTGAATAAATTATAGTTTCGGATAATAAAAATGTTTGGTGATTTCTCATCAAGTCGACCAGTATTTATCGAACCCCCTTTCACCCAGTGCTGAGTTAGGCACACTAAGGGCCAGCTTCTGCCGAATAAATAACAGTTTAGGATGCTTTAAAACATTTGCTTATTTCTCATCGATGCGAGTCAACCCATATTTATTGAACACCTTTTCACCCAGTGCTGAGTTAAGCACACTAACTTATATGACTAACTGAATAAATTACAGTTTAGTATGTTTAAAATATTTAGTAATTTCTCATTGAGTCGACCAGTATTTATTGACTGCCTTTTCACCCAGTGCTGAGTTAGGCAAACTAGCTTATATATTCTACTGAATAACTCACAGTTCAGGATGCTTAAAATATTTGGCAATTTCTCATCCATTCAACTTAACCAGTATTTATTGAGTGTCTACTGAGTGCCCGGCCCTGTACTGACTACTGGAGGGATGTAAGAACTGTAACACAGGACCCCTGTTCTTGAGTTTTCCATCCAGCGGAGGCAGCAAAGCTAACACAAACAATGAATACATTATTCACTTGAACAAACATTTATCAAGTGCTTACTATGTGCAAGGCCCATATACAGTAGTGCAGAGCACCAAGTACTATAGGAATTCAGGCTAGAGGGAGAACAACATGGGCTGCTGTAGTTGGGAAACACTACATAGAGGTCAGACGCCTGAATTTCAACTTGAACGGAATTGAAAAATACTGCATTCCCTCAACCCATCCAAGTCTTTGTAGCTTGTGTAATTCTTGTCCCTGTCTTTCCGCAAATGTTCCATGAGAGATCAACCCCCAAACAAGAGAGATCTTTCCCTGGGTTTTCTGTGCTTCCTGGATGCTGGTCCTATACTGGGGCGCTAGATCTGTTTTTCTTCATTCTCGCTACAGAATTAGCCCTCATCTTTTTCTGATCCTGTTTGTCCTTGATAATGTCTTGTACGTTGCTTTTTACACACAAATCCTCATTGGAAATATGCTGCAGCCTACATATACCCACCCACTGTGTGGTTTTCCTCATCTGTAAAGTGAGGCAATTGAAGGAGACAGCCACTAGGGTCCTCTCCAGGTCTAAATCTATGAGTTCGTAGCTTTGGCCAAATAGCTTTGCCAGAAGAATGCTTCTGCAATATTTCAACAAACTGTGATTTCACAGATCACAACCCCTTATAACTAAAGAGATGATCCGCAAGATTTGCCGTAGCCAAAAACCTCATCACTCGAAACCCAAACCGATGCTTAGCCTCCTAGACCTGAGCTACCTGGTTGTCAAGAGTTAATAGACAGGAGTTCCTCACTGGCCCATATTCAAAGCCATTGGGGTTTGCTAGGACCAGAGTAACCTGACCTGGCTTGACACAGCCTTCTAGAACCCAGGCTAACCTTCACAGTATAGTGAAGCATGTGAGGATGGGGTATGCTGGGGTTTCAAAGACCGATCTTTTCAGAAGCAAGCAGCCAAGAATCCTTCAAAGTGCTGCCTTGGTTAATTGCGTATCGCAACTTGGGCAAAATGCAGTTTTAACTAATGTTGAAAAGACAGCATGGCGGAATCCTTGCCTTTCCACTTGCTAGTTGGTCAACCATAGACAAAACAGCTTAAACTCTCACTCAGTGTCCGACACGACTCTCTAAGACTAGAAGTTACCCAGGAGTTGCAAATCTCCCTAGTTTGCGGGAGTCCTGAAAATGACCCTCCCTCCCCCTCTTTCAAATTAAAACCATGTCTGAAAGAGATATTAATAAAAAACAGCCCTCAGTCCTCTGAAATGGAGTCAACATAAAATACCATCTAATAAATTAAATAATATAAAATAAATTAGGTTTATTTTATTAAGTAAACTCCCCTATAAGTTTATTTATTGAGTAAGTAAACTACATCCTATGAGATGACATAGGAATATGTAAACAGGATAGCTCAAGGATTCATCTTAAAGAGAACCACGAAATTTCAGGAAAAGAAAATATGATCTATTGAACCACTACACTTAAAACAATGAATAAAATATGGGTAACAAACCATTAATAATTCAATTCATTCAAATTCAAGCAAACATTTATTAAGCACCAATTGAGTGCATAGAAGGCATTGAGAAAAAGTCAGAGCCTTCATGGATCATACAGTACCGTTCAGGCATGCAACACATACACAGCTGACTAAGAAAATTGATTTCAGGTTTCCCCCACCACATCTGAGGTTTTTCAGCAGAAGCTAGTATTTAATGTATTTTTATGAAATACAGTTAGTTTTTTGTAAAATATAGATTTATAAAGTAATAGAGTATAATACAGTAATTAAGTATTTTTATAAAGATTGATAAAGGAATAGAATGGAGTAGAGTAGAAAGAGAGTATTTAAAAAAAAAAAAAGGACCTGATGACTATATCTACTAAAGCTACTAAAGTCCCTTCCTACTCTGGCATTATGTGAAAATAATTCAATTTAATGTAAATTAAAAATAATTAAGGACGGAAAGTTGATGCTTTGGGAAAAAAACAACCTGAGTTTAGAGTGAAAAGACCTATTGTCACTACTGTTTAATAGCTAGTCTTGGACACATCATTTACTATAACTGAGCCCTAAATTCCTTGCCTGTAAAATGACCTATACATTTCTTCCAGCTTTGACATTCTGTTATTCTGTGAAGTGTATTAAAGAGATGCCAAGCAAGAGGTTTTATAAAATTAGAGGAAAAGATCATTAATGAGTAGGGAATGAGAAATGGATTCATTCTGGAGCTGACAATAACAGATATTTCTATAATCCCTTCAAGTTTGTCAAGCACTTTGCATATATTCTCACTTGAGCTTCACAATGACCCTACACAGAAGGTGCTATTATTCTGCTCACTTCACCTTTGAGGAAATTGAAGCAGAGATAAAACGACTTGGCCATGGTTAGAAAGCTAGTAAATGTCTAAGGCAGGATTGGAACCAACAAGAAGGCCAGTGTTCTACCGACCTCTGCCATGCTGCCTCTCTGTATTTCAATTAGTCTATAAAGGATGTGCCATTCCAACTTATAGCCCATGTCTTGGATTAAGGCAAAAATGGCATTCTTATCAAATTGGCAGGTAACTTCAATCTGGGAGGGATGTCTAACTGTTGGCTGGCAGCCAACACCCAATAAGGACTTAGGGTAAGAAAAAAAAAACAATCCATCAAACTTAATAAAATTCAACTGAACTGCTAATTATAATGAGTAAAGTAATTATGAGTCAAAAAATTATGAGTAAAATATGGACAAATAAACAATGATAAATGATAAATTCTTATTCAAAACATTTATTAAGTACCCATTGAATACAGAACATTAGGCATTAGGGGAGATTTAAAGCTCTCTCTATTCGAGATAAATGTAAAGCTTTCCATTGGACTTTTTAAAATATCACCTCCATCTTAATGATTCACATTTAGGTAGAGATTTAAGGTGTGCAAAGTACCTTCCTAAAAATGACCCCTGTGAAGTAGATAAACATAAATATCAATATGCTCATTTTATAAATGAATAAGTTAAGGTTTCTTAAGTTAAATGGCATGCCCATTGCCACGTAGTAACTAAATAATTCTACTGACTTTAAGCCCAGCATTCTTTAAACCATCCTACCTCTCCAAGTATAAGATGAGGTGAGGGGGGAGAGGGTGAGGCTAGACAACTGTTCATATGGAAAAGAGCTTGGGGGTTCAGTGGACTGAAAATTCATTATGAGTCAACAGGTAATATGGCAGCCAAAAAACTGATGCAATCTTCAGCTACGTTAAAAGACAGACATAATGTCCAGGAGGAGGAAGGGGATAATCTTGCCGTACTGGGCCCTGGTCAGATCACATCTGGATTATTGTGTGCATTCTGGGCATCACATTTTAAGAGGAACAACTTAGAGAAGCTGGAACATGTCCAGAGGAGGATGACTAGGGTGGAAAAGAGATTGGATACCTTAGAATATGAAAATCTGGCTCAGAAAGTGAAAAAGTTACTTTACAAAAAAGTATTTGAAGGGCTGTTTGGGGGGAAATGGGTTGTTGCAAAAGACTTGTTCCTCTTTGACCACAAAGGAAACAAAATAAGCAGACCAATTCATTTGTAAAAGTTGCAGAGACAGATTTTTGGCTCAATGGAAAGACAAACTTTCTGATAATGAAAGCTATCAAGAAGTGAAATGGATTCCCTCGGGGGCAGCACAGTCTTCCCCTCAGTAGATGTTGTTGGAGGAACACTTTTTAAGGAATGTTGTTGAAGGGATATGTAGATATATATGTGTTTCTGTATATACACATACATTCACACATTGCTATTATTGTTCAATTGTGTTAGTTGTGTCCAGCTCTTGGTAACCCCATTTGGGGTTTTCTTGGCAAAGATACTGGAATACTTTGCCATTTCCTTTTTCACCTCATTTTACAGATTAGGAAACTAAGACATGGTGAAGTGACTTGCCCAGAGTCACACAGCTAGTAAGTGTCTGAAGTCAGATTTGAACTCAGGAAAAGGAATCTTCTCACTCCAGGCCCAGCAGTCAATCCAATGCACCACCTAGATGGAATATACATACACAAACACACACACACACACACACACACACACGTATGCTTCTATCCTTATGATACATAACTGTATATCTATATTCATATTTATATAGATACCAATCATAAACATATACATATATTTATAAAGTGGTCTGTATAAATATATTTAAATCTGTATCTATTTCTATAAGCTGACATTTATAGAAATATTTATATAAATAGACATTTACATAAATATGTCTACATATGTATAGAAATGCATGTTTATATGAATACCCATGCATACATTTATATTAATACATTTATATACATATGTATATGTGTGTATATTGTGTGTGCAAATATGGATCCCTTCAACAACAGCTTTAAATTTGAAATTATCTAGTGAAGGAAAGTGATAATTTTAATTATTAGGAAGTTTGTCTTTAGATTGAGCCAAAAAGCTGCATCTCTGCATTTTTTTTGCAGATTAATCGGCCTAGTTGTGCCTTCTGTAGCCAAAGAGAAAAAAATCTTTTCAAACAATTCCTTTTCCCCATAAATAGGCCTTTGAAAATTCTTCTGTAGTTTAACCTTTTTATTTTCTCTGTCTCTGTGTAAGTCTGTCTGCCTGCCTGCCTATCTGTGTATCACTGTATGTTATGTGCATGTATTCTAGGTAATATATTTGTAATACATTATACATTAAATGTATTTATAATATACAATATAATATATATTTATGTTATACACATGTATAAAATAGTATTATAATATGATATATTGTGCACATTTTAATACAATGGATTCTGCATATTTAAAATATATTATATATGCTTATATAAATAACTTTTGGCTGAGGAAGAAGCCCAGAAAACAGACTCCCACTCTGAGCTCCAGCTGGCCTGCATTCATCCTGGGGGCAGCCTCATCCCCAAAAAGGAGTCAGAATTTTCTATTATGCTTCAGCTCATTGTGGCCACATTCCTCAGTGAAAATCTGGGGAAAATCTCTAAGACAAAGCATGGTTAGGGCTCAAGTCTAGGATCTTCCCAAAAGCAATTAACAAGTCCCCTGAGAAAAATATTCATTGTACAAAGTTAGTATTGGAAATGAGGTAGCCATTTCTTCTATCACAAAAGAAATATTTAAAACACAAAAGATTTGTAAGTGCACAATAACAAATACTTAAAACAGGAAACAATGCCCATCACTCCTATTAAACTTTTCGAGGAGTTAAACACAACTTGATGTGAGTGCCAAAAAATGTTATTTTACCATCTCAGATCTGTACTGTCCAAGCAACAGACAAAGTCAAAATCTCTTGGCCATCTTGGACATGGGTTTGGTTTTCTTCTTTCTTCTTTCAGCTATAGCAGCCTTCAAGTTAATTATCTTTTGAGGAATGGTGCAGCAATCACATCCTGTGATGCAGTGTAGACTGCATCAACTCAGTAATTCATAAACTCATGAGCTAGAAACATCCATCTCTCCCTATTGTCATGGGATTGATTGAGTTCAGGGAAAAACCAAAATCCAAAGCAAAAAAAGGCTTCTGGAAACTTGAGGCCTAGTCTCGGGTTATCCTAGGCAAGCACACATTCTTAGAGGTAGGTAGGTGGTACAATGGGTAGAATATGGGATTGGAGTAAAGAACACCTAAATTCAAATTCAACCTTCTGTTCTTAATAGTTTTGTAATCTTGAACAAGTTACTTAATCACTTTTAGTCTTACTGTCCTCATCTGTAAAATGGGAATAACTACAGATCTTATATCATCTGGAAAGAGCTTTGTAAACTTTAAAGTACTACATCAGGGTTAATGAGGCAGGTAGGTGCCTCAGTGGATAGACGGCTGAGCCTGAAATCAGGAAGACCTGAGTACAAATTCAGACAAGGGAACTTATCACTTGTGTCACTCAGAACAAATCATTTATTATCACTCTGTTTGCCGTATACCACTGGAGAAGGAAACAAAACTCCTCTAGTATCTTTCATGAGAAAACTCCATGGACAGTATTGATATGATACAGTTCGTGGGGTTGCAAAAGAGTCAGATATGACTGAAAGACTGAACAAAATCATTATTATTGTTATTATTATTATCATTATTATTACTACTACTACCTCAGGTGCTTGTCTCTGCCATGCCCACTCCCAGCTCTCTGGAGGTCTAAGGCCTCAAGTCCCAAGTGCCTCACTCAAAAGAAAGGAATAGTTTGTGTGTCTTCTTTCATAGACTGGTGAATGAGCAGCTCTTTCTGGCTCAGTAGTCAATCATCTTTGACACAGTTCCACAGTTACAGGGACCAAGCACAAGCCATTGTTCTTGCATTGGTCCCTCTTTCACAAGGATTCAGAGCTCATGCTGCAGTCCAATCCTTGCTACAAATAAGTTTTCTTTATCATTTTGAACTTAGAAACTTAGAAAACACCAATAAATATGATCATTTCAACATACAAAGACAAACCTAAAGGAGAATTTTATATGAAACTGTGAACTTCCGTTACACAGTTTGTTTAAGAGTATATTAAGCATGGTAGTAACAAAACTACCCTTCTTGTCTGTGTTCCTTTACAACCTTCTGTCTACTTTCTTCTGTGAATTTTTGTTGTTTAATTAAGTGCCTGTTTTTTCTTTTCTTCTCCTTTATCTTTTTTATCACTGTCACTATCCCCAAGCTTTTAGCATCCTTAGTAGAAGCCATGTTTTATAACAAATAAGCATTGTCAAGCAAAACCAATTCTTACATTGGCTATATTGGAAAATATTTACCTCACATCTAATCCTTCACATTTCTGTCAAAAGGGAAGACATGTGACTTATCATCAGCCTTCTGAAGTCAGAGTTCTGAAGACTTTTGATGTTGTTTTACTTTTGTCATTGTGGTCATTGTGTAAATTGCTGTCCTGAGTTTACTTTCTTCTGCATCAGTTAATAAAAATCTGCTTAGATTTTTCTGAATCTATCTCTTTTGCCATTTCTTATGATATTATTATCTTCCATTTCATTAATAGAATTTGTCAGCCATTCCCCATTTTAAGGGTACCACTCTGTTTCCAACTCTTCCTTATTGAACACCTGGTTCTTTTTCCTCTATTTTTGATGTATATATGCCTAGGAGTGTTATGTTTAGGTCAAAGAATATATACAATTTGTCTTGATCTATATCTTGTCATTGGACCCAGATGAGAGGAGCAGGGAGTAAGGCTGGTGACTGTACAATTTCCCTTAAATCCAATTCACTTGCAAGTCATAACATCACCTTCCTGATGTCATTGCTTTTCTTTGAGAACAAAGGATAAACAACAATAAAAGTCAGTGACTGTGATTATAGTTTCTAAAAGCTTTATAAAATAATTAGACCAATTCACAGGTCCACCAATGGTGCCTTAATGTGCCCGTTCTCCAAGCTCTTCCAAAAGTTTCCATTATTCTCTCTTTTGAAATCTTTGCCAATTCAGAGCCATGAAGAAGAATTGCAGAGTTGTATAAATTTTCATTTATCTAAGTATTATTGATTTAGAAGAGTTTTTAAATGGTTATTAATATCATTCATTTACTCTTTTGAAAGATACTTTTTTACATCATTTAACCATTTTTCTCTTAGGAAAAGGCATTTATTCACATATATATGTGCATGTATATATTACATATGTGTATATATACACACATGCATGTGTGTATATATTTGTATTTTTATATATATATAAATTCCCTACATATTTATTAGTAGACCCTTAGAGAGATAGTATGATATCTTAAAACCTAAGTTCCACTTCTGGCACACATTTGCAGTGTGTTCCCTTGGCAACTACCTTTATCCTTTCAGTTTCTAGAGTATTTTCTAAGGCTGTAAGTTTCAGAAGAGGTACCAATCTATATTAATAGAAATTTTGTATAACAACGGAATTTCAGGTCTAGTCCTTTCAAAATTTATCAGAAAAATTAGCTATAAAAGTTCTTTTTGTTTTGGTTTTCTTTTGGTTTGGATTTGGGTTTTTTTTAATTTTGGTTTGCTTTGGGGTTGTGGTTGTAGTTGTGGTTGTTGCTGTTGTTGTTGCAGTTAGTTATGTTGAAAATATCCCTTTCCAGATAAATATTGGCCTTAATAGTAACAGTTATTTGAAAGAATGAACAAAGGAAGCATTGCTATCGACTGGAATAGCCACTGAGTTCATGCAAAGTTCATCTGCTTTGATCTAAGCACTATAAATGTGGGGAAACACATCACCTAAGTTAATGCTTGTCCTAAAACTATGGTTGGAGAATGTAAACCACAAAAAATAAAAGAAAAAGAAAGAAAATTATTGAAATTGAAGAAAAAAAATTAAGACATAGAAGAAAGACCCTTGTCTTGAAAGCTTCAGTAAAGCCAAAATTGAAGACCAACAAAGATGGAAGACCAGAGCTAGAACATTCTTAATATCAGATGTCCAGGATGCCCAAGAATAAAGAAAAATACATATTTCAGTGATGAGAAAGAACCTAATTACTGGAACTGATTTATTACATACATGCCACTGAAGCAGAAAAATCTTATGGCACAGTTTAATTAGGCTTAGAATTGCCATAGGACCTTTGAATATAAAGAAAATTAGATTCAGAAGTTGCACAACTCTGAAACTAGGACTACAAAGTTTACTTTGATAGAAAACCCCCCAAAATTACTAGTATCATCTTTCTCAATTTACTTTGAAAGAATAATAAAAGTCCAAATTTCTACAAAAACCATTATCCCAATAACTAGTTACATTTAGTAATAGGAATAAGAAAAACTAAATGACTAAATACTGTCATGTCGCTGCTGCAGACATGCATGAAAGATGTAAACTAAGAAATCGGTAAGCTTCCAAAAGTATTAATGTTTTCTTTATGTTTCATAGGTCAACATAAGCACTTCTGTAGTTATTTGGTTTTGAAACAAGTAGTTTCATAAACAATTGTAAGAACTGAGTGATGCCATTGATTTAGAAATATATTTCACTAAAGTTTACAAAATAACTTTTAAAGAAAAGATTTGAGTGAAAGGGATTTGCTATGTGTTCTTTCTTAAAAAATTGAAAAAAAGATTCCTACCTAAACTCATCCCCAACAGTGAAACACTATGATGTTGTAGGTAGGTATTCAACACTTGAATTTAGCAATCTCTGAAGTAGCCAACAAGCATTTATTAAGGAGTTGCTGTATGTCAAGGGCTGTGCTAAATCCAGGGGACACAAGAACAAAGAATGAAATATTGCTATTTACATTGTAATAGTGAAGAGAAAGCCAAACTTGAGTATCTACAAAATAAATATTAAGTTAATAAATACAAATATATGCAGAACAAATAGTTCAATACAATACAATAGAGTTTGAGAGGAAGGACACTAGTAGCAGAAGAGATAAGGAGAGGCTTTATATGGAAGGTGATATTAAAACTTCATCTTTTTTTAAAAGCTTTTTATTTTCAAAACATATGCATGGATAATTTTTCAACATTGACCCTTGCATAGCCTTGTGTTTCAGATTTTCCCCTCCTTCCTCCCTACTCCCTCTCCTAGATTGCAAGGAATCCAATATATGTTATACATATTACAATATATGGTAAACCCAATATATGTATACATATTTATACAATTCTCTTACTGCACAAGAAAAATCAGATCAAAAAGGAAAGAAAATGAGTAAAAAAACAAAATGTAAGCAAACAATAACAAAAAGAGTGAGAGTGTTAACCACACTCAGTTCCCACAGTCCTCTCTCTGGGTGTAGATGACTCTCTTCATCACAAATCATTGGAACTGGCCTGAATCATCTCATTGTTGGAAAGAGCCATGTCCATCAGAATTAATCATCATATAGTATTGTTGTTACTGTGTATGATGATCTCCTGGTTCTGCTCGTTTCACTCAGCATCAGTTCATGCAAGTCTCTCCAGGCCTCTCTGAAATCATCCTGCTGGTCGTTTCTTACAGAGCAATAATATTCCATAACATTCATATACCATAATTTATTCAGCCACTGTCCAATTGATGGGCATCCATTCAGTTTCCAGTTTCTAGCCACTACAAAAAGGGCTGCCAAAAACATTCTTGCACATGTGGGTCCCTTTCCTTCCTTTATGATTTCTTTGGGATATAAGCCCAATAGAAACACTGCTGGGTCAAAGGGTATGCACAGTTTGATAACTTTTTGAGCGTAGCTCCAAATTGCTCTCCAGAATGGTTGGATCCGTTCACAGTTCCGCCAACAATGCATTAGTGAAAGCTTTATCTTAAAGGAAGAAAGGAAGTCTGGTGGGGTTAAATAAAGAGGGAGTGGATTTCAAGCATGGAATACAGCAACAGCAAATATATAGAGATAGGAGATGAGCTATTTATGTAGGAGGGGCATAGAGAAGTGATTTACAGAGGTGAAGCCAAGTACAGTAGAAATAAACCAATACTCCCTCAAAAGAGGTCTTACCTATTTTACTGATATCACTTGTTCACACACATACATAAATACATGCACCTATACATATGTGTTATATAGCTGAATAAATAATATAAGGACATATATCCCTGTATACTTAATATGATATTGTATTAGGCATGTTATGCTATAATGCATATATAATATTGTAGTATATAAGTATATAAAGTCAGTGAGGGTAAGGACACTATGTCATTTCTCTTTTTTACATCCCTAGCATCAAGCACAGTACCTAGCACATAGGAGGTGCTAAATAAATGTTTGTATATTGATTGATTGATATGAGGGGAAAGGAGAACATTACACACAGAGGCAACAAAGTAAGCAAAAGCACAGAGGTGGAAAGCACTGGGTATGTTTGGGAGAGTGTGGTTGAGTTTGGGGGGACTCTATAGTACATGGAAGGGAGTGGCATAAGATAGGAATAAAAAAGTATAAAAAAGGCAAGGAATGGCACCCAACTCTGAAGAGTCTTTAATAGAAAGAGAAAGAATAGAAACTTCAGGCAATAGGGACCTTCTGAAGATTTGTGAACTTCTCTTTTTAAGGGACTTCCTTAATTGGGTTTCAACATATGTTATGTGGAAGAATGGGAAAGGGGTCATTGGAATAAGGAGCTATTTGGATTTGACACTCACTTCTGACACTTTTTAACTATGTAACTTAACTTCTCATGAACTTGTTACTTAATCTTTCTGAATTTCACTTTTCTTCATGTATAAAATGAAAGAATATTATCTGTAGCACTGTCCTAATAGAGTTGTCATGAGGATGAGAGAAAATAACATTTTTAAAGTACTTTGCACCATTTAATGTGCTATACAAATTTTGGGGTATCCCTTGTGTAAGAGGATCCCTCCTTAAACAAAGCTCCTAAATACATTTTAGGGAGTTTTTTTCTTTGGTTCATCTGATCTTTCCAATGTAGGATCAATTAACATCAGCATATTATATGCCCCTAAAGGATGGCCACCATTTCCCCCTTACAAGCATTTTGGCTTTCAGGGTAACAAACACAGAATAGGTTTTATTCAACACAGTCAAGGAACACAAAGAATGTACACCAAAGTTCATACACACTCAAGAAATCTTTTTTCCTTAAGTGTTGGGACTTGCACATTCCCATTGAAACACATCCGGTCCTTCACACTTATAGCCCTAAATGCTATGTATTTCCAACAAAGAAAAAGAGTTCTGTGTCACTAGGGAGGTATGATAAGCCTTTCTTTCCCATAGGTTATCTATTTCTAGGCACCTGGCAAGTCCATGTAACTAACAGTATTATCCTGGATAGGGTCCCTCAGACAAGAGGCAACACCTCAGTTTTCTCCTACAGGCAGGAGCCTTGTGACGTTTTGCTTTTCAGTGGCCTTTTCCTTTGGTCCTTGTAATGTGGGCTTCTTTTCCTCTCTAGTGGACCACACTGATGATGCTGTTATCCATTTTTTGACAGGTGCTCTCTGTCTCATTTCTATTTACTGCTCTTTCTGCAGATGATCACCATTGTGCCATGGCTCCTGGTTGCTTACCCACTATAGCTTTTGCCCTTTCTCATAGGCTATTTCTGTTCTCCACTGTTTATTCTTTTCCCTAAAAGATGATAAGGGCTCTTGAGCTGCTGGACCTTGGAGGAATTACAGTGATCTATTTTATAGCTCATTCAGAATGAAATTGTCAGGACTAAAAAGCTTTACGTCTACTTGAACCTCTGTTCTTTCAGGCATGACCCCAGGTCAGAAATGTTTCTGGTACATTCCAAACATTCTGCTATTTCCTTGCTCTCCCCTCCTACACAAAGGACCTCTTAAAGCAACTATGGAAACCTTTTCATTCATCCTACTGAACCCAAAGTTCTGTTTTTCCACTTGAAATAGGACAAATTGGTCCCACGCTTCTCCTCTCCCCACCCTCCCCACCACAAGATGCTTCCTGCTTGGTCAGAATCTCTCACTGAGTGAAGCTTAAAGCTCAGAGATGTTCTTTCTTTACTCCTTCTTTCCACTTATCTTCTCCTTTCCTATTTTCTTTGGTGGCAGATGAGCCAAGCCAAGCATATTAACCCGGGACTTGCTTAGACCTTGAAGAAACCCTAAAACCGACCAGAACTGATGGCCCTTCTTAGCAGTAGGTGCCTAAGACAGATAAAGACAGAGGGAGCAATCCCAGGCATCGCATCAAAGATTTGTGTTTCTGCTCTGCCCACTAATGTTGTTATGGCTGTCTCTTTTCCTTAGTTCACATGGGTTATCCATGGCTTAGTTCACACTGGGCAATCTATGGCAGAGTGGATAGAGCACTGGGCTTGGAATCAGGAAGACTCATCTTCATGAGTCCACATCTGGTCTCAGATTCTTACTAGTTATGAGATCTTGGGCAAGTCACTTAACCCTACTCACCTTGGTTTCTTCATCTACCAAATAAGCTAGAGAAGGAAATGTCAAGCCACTCCAGCATCTTTTTCAAGAAAATGCCAAATGGGTCATGAAGAGTTGAATATGACCAAAATGACTGAAATACAAGAACAGCTCACATTATTCCCTTATGTCTACTCTCCATTCCAGTTAAATAGGACCTCTGTTTCTCCTGTGTGCATTTTTGAAGATTGTTGCTTACATTTAGAAGGCTCATGTATTTCATCTCGTCCTGTTGGAATCCTTGTCTTTCTTCAAGATTCAGCTCAGGTAACACCTTCTCCATCAAGCCTTCCCTGATCCCCCAAGCTAAAAGCAGTCCTCCTCGAAATTTCTTTGTCTTTATCATTTTCTCTTATGTGATATTTCTGAACAAGTTGGATCCCCCGGGAGACTGTAAACTCCCTGAGGACAGAGTCTATGTCATCTTTCATTTTTGTATCCCCCACACATAGTACAGTAAAATTAAGCATGAGGCAGTTGTTTGCTAAATGTTTGTTGAACAGAATTAAGTTTCATTTCTATCAGTGTAAAGAATGGATTGGAGGAATAGAGAATGGAAGAGGAAATAGCTTTGGGGCAACTGCTCCAATACTCCAGGCAGGTGGTAATGGGTACATATATTAGACTAATGTGATGGGCATAAAGTAAGCAGAAACAACAACATAAGAGATGTGGCTGTGAAGAATGGAGAGGACTTGGAAACTAGCTGGGTAGTGAGAAGATAAGGAAGAAAATGAAAGTCAAAGGTAATAGCAAAATTGTGGATATAGAGACTGGGTACATGACACAGATGGGAATGGTGAGTTCTGAAACAATAAGCTTAGAGGAAAATAATAACTGTAGTTATGGATATATTAAATTTGAGATGCTAGTGAGATGTTTGAATGGAGGTGTAGTATAGGTAACTAGAAATGGGAGTTTGAAGCTCAGAAGAGAAGTCAGGGTGGAAA
This sequence comes from Myrmecobius fasciatus, assembly GCA_023553655.1. Lineage (NCBI taxonomy): Eukaryota > Metazoa > Chordata > Mammalia > Dasyuromorphia > Myrmecobiidae > Myrmecobius > Myrmecobius fasciatus. The sequence continues at coordinate 66,443 of JAJPUD010002170.1, read as the reverse complement.
TTTTAAATTAGGAGTCATCTAGATGGAGATAGTAATTAAAGCTATGGAAGGAGATGAAATTGTAAAGGGAAAGTACTCTCCTTAGAGTGAAGATCATGGGTAGATCCTTGGTGAATACTCACATGAAGTGGTCAGAAAGAGGAGGAATTAACAAAGGAGAACAAGGTGTCTTTGAAATCAAAGCTGTAGAGATTTAAAAAAAGGAGAGAAGGTAGTTGGAGGGTCCCTTTGGGTGGCCATCTACTTTAAATGGGAGGTTGGGCTATGGAGAGAGAAAAGAAGTAAATGTTTCTGAGAAGTTGTGATTGAGACTGAGTGGAGTAAGGGGAAGCTCCAGCAACATTGGAGCACAACATAGATCAAAACAAAGAGTTAGAAATCACTACTGAATGGAGAAGGGAAATTTACAAACTCTCCAAATTTGTTGGGAAACTCCCTTAAGAATACCTAAGTCCTTTTGTTCAGACTCCATGCATATCATTTTATGATTTGATGTCCCAAGTAGACTTGTCAACCAAGAAGGAGTACTCTGATCAGGTAACCTGTTAACTCATTATCAAGGCATATTTAGCCCCTGCTTTCAAACCATTGGCATTCTGATACCAGCCTCTTGGGAATCCAGCTACTATAAATAGTTTTTGTGCAATCTGATCACCCCCAGGGGGAACTAATAAAATTGAATTTCCGAATCTTCCAATTAAGGACCTGACCCTTAGTGATGTCACAAAAGCAATAAAAATTCCTTAAGACATTACCTGAATGGTCTGCCAGCTTCCACATTTCTCTGTAACACCACTTTAAAAAAAAGTAGTTTCAAAAACCATTCTACAGGACAGATATACATTCATTTGTGTGATGGAAAGAAACAGCTGTTGCCCTGCTCTGTAACTGCATTATTCCCGTGTTTTGGATCTCATAGAATCTCAGTGTAACTGCTTTTTCAAAACAGGTGTTGGCAAAGATATTTATGTTTCTACCTTGTTGAACAACATGCATGGTGTGTTTAGTCCTGACTCTGGGGTAGAACTCTGAGGCCCTGCTAGTGTGGGGAGAGAAATGCCTTGGAGCCAACTTAGTAGCAAGAACCCATTCAGCTAGAAGGCTGGAGAGAAATCTTACTCAACAAGTAATCAACAAAAGTGATGTTCCCACAGAATTGACTTCGAGGGCTTTTAATTTGTATGCCTTCTTTGGAAATCTGCTGAAATCTACCTGCCCTTCTCAGAATAATATCTTAAAATTCACAAAATAAAATATATTGGATTGCAAAGGAAACCAATTGTATTGAATTAGTTATCCAAAAAAAAATTTAAAAACCACAAGCAAAATAAGACTAGAAACGGAACAGCAACAATAACAATAATAATATAGCCAGGATAACAGAAACATACATTTTTGACACTGGCAGAGGCCCCTTTTCCCCCTTGCTCTAGTATGCCATAGTCATCTACTTAAAAAAAAGTCTGACTCCAGGTTAAGAACCCACAGACCACTGATCTAGAGACAACCTGGTGAAAGACAATTATGGTATGGAACCTCTCGGCCTCCAACCTGCTCTTGCCCCACAGACTCGGCTGCGTACCCTTCCTTTTTTCACACATGGACACTATTTTCAGTCATGGGGCAGAACTCCCCACCCAATGTGGCCTGCCAAAATTAACAGGCCTAGTACAAAGTCTTCCTTCTTTCTTTCTCTGCCAAGTGGTGCCCAAAACCGCAGGCAGGTGTCCTCTTCAAGGCTACTGGAAACCTCAAGTACAACTCTGGCCTACTCTCTCATGGCAACATTAGAGGAGACATCCCAAGTACAGTTACAGTGGGAATTCAGGAGTATACACCAGGTTTGCCCCAGAGAGGTCTATTCAAAAGAAGAGGAAGAGGTAAAACTGAGGTTTGTGGGGTCATTGGATGGGGGGGGAAGTATTCCTCAGCAACACTTAACCATCTAGCATCCATTTAATATGAATTAGCTATGGACCAGGTGCTGCACTGGGTGCTTAGGATACAGAGACAGAAATAAAACAGTTCCCAGTTTCTTTTGGCTTACATTTTTTTTGGGGGGGAAGGGAGGGAGTGGAGACACAGATACATACATTAAGTAAACACAAAATAAATTAAAAGTGTTTTTTGTGGTGTAGGGACAACATTAGCAACTGGGAGAATTAGGAAAGGTCTCTTATAGGATGTGGTACTTGGGCTGATCCTTGAAGGGAACTAGGGATTTCAAGAGGTAAGGTTATGAGGGAAAGCATTCCAGCTACAGCACGGGGCGGGGGGGCAGGGAGAGGAGGAGAGGGGCAAGAGGGAAAATGGAAACCTGTGTAAAGATACACAGGATCAGAGATCATGTTAATACCACATTTAGGGTGTAGCCAGTAGGGCATTTTGACCAGAAGCTAGACTATGAGAGGGGAAAGCATGTGCAATTAGCCAGCAATGATAAGTGGAAACCAGAATGTGAAGGGCTTTAAATATCAATTAAAAGAGTCTGTATTTACTTCTTAGGCACAATAACATTTTTTAGGTCTTTGCTTTATAAATATCATCTTGGCAATCATGTGGAGAATGGATTGGTGAAGAAAGAGATCATCTCAGGGTTTCTTAATCATTTTGGGGGCTCAGATTCTTTGAGCAGTCTGGTGAAACTGATGGATGTTTCTCAATTCAATGCATAAAATACATAAACTGATGAAAGAAACTAAAGGATAATGAAAAGAAAGGGGCAATTTCTTCTTTTTTTAAGTTCATAGAACGCTTCAAGAGCTAATTCCAGATCCCTTGGAAGTCTATAGACTTCCAAGGTAAAAAGGTTAAGAAGCTCTGGCAGGGAGACCAATTAGGAAGCTATGTAAATAGTAGAAAAAATTGGAGGGGGATTTAAAAAAGTAAAATTTAATTGATAATTTTTGGTTTAACATCTCTTAAATTCTTCCTCTAGTCTTCTTTCTGCCCCCTCCTGGAAAGCCATCTCAGGTAATAAAAATATTTCTTAAAAAAAAAAAAGAAGAGAAGATAAAACAATCATCAACAATAATACATTGAAAAAAAAACCTGAAAATGCAGTGATCAACCTCTGGGTTCCTGTCACCTCTATATAGGAGTCTAGGTGGGATGAGGGAGGGAGAAGATGTTTTCTCGGGTCTTTTTCTTTTGGGAGCTTCTTGTCAGGAAAACTAAGAGACAAGATAGTTTCTAGGAGGAGCGGTGGATAACAGCATCTAATTCTACCTACAAACTAGGCAAGAAGGATGAAGCCAGAGAAGAGGCCATTGGATTTGACAATTAAGAGATCATTAGAGACCTTGGAAAAAGCAGCTCAGGGATGAGGCCAGAAATAAGATCACAAGGGGATTGAGGAATGGGAAGAGAGGAAGTCCAGGAGACAAGTACAGGCAACTTTTTCCAGGAATTTGGCAGGGAATGAGAGGAAAGCTTTAAAGTAAGTCTGAGGGAATTGCATAGTCAAGTGAAGGATTTTTAAGGGTGGAGGAAATCTGGGTGTGCTGTAAGCAGCGGAGAAGGGGCTGGCAGATAGAATTTTACAGTAAGAGAGGGGATGAATGATAGGGCAATTTTCTAGAGTTGATTTAAGGAGATGAAGCCAAGATTACAAGTAGAGGGACTGGCCTTGGCAAGAAGATGAACCATTTCTTCCTCAAAGACAAGAGGAAGTCGTGGGAGATAACATCAAGGGATTTGAGGTATAGAATTGGGGAGGAGACTGGCTGGTGGCCTGAATTTTCTTAGGAAAGTACAAGGCAAAGTCCTCTGCCAAAAGGGAGGGTGTCAGGGATAATATACATGACTTGAGGAGAGAAATTTTGCAGTGTATTGGGAGTGGGGGAGGAGAAAGGGAGTGAATTAGAGAAGAGTAAAAAAATGTTCTTTTTGGAGCACAAAGTTTTGCAAGGGTGAATGGTGAAAGCTATCTTTGCATGTATTTGGAAAAACAAAATACTGTTAAAAGTTGGGGTGTAGCAGTGAGGACCCGACTGAGATTAGATAACATGAATTTTTAGTGATCCAGCTTCAGAGTTATGTGATTTCTCTGGTGGTATTCAGCAGTTCCTGGGTAGGAGAAGAGAAGGTGGATGGTATGAATGGTCTTTAATTGGAATGGGTCAGGTGGCAATCGAACAAAGAAGCAGAATATTCAAAAGGTAGAGAAATGCATTAAATTGAGTTGGTGGAGTATAGCAGTATGATTTCAAAGGGATGGAGTTACGATGAATGCAAACAAATGTTAGCGTCAAATGTTACTGAAAGATGAAAGAAAAAAAAGTACTGCAAATTAAGAGGTTATTATTGAATTTGGAGAAAGATAATGGAGATGGAATCCAGAGCATAAGGATTTGAGGAGGAAGGATACAGTGACGAAACAGAGGTACCAGATTTAAACAGCTTTCCCTAGAACTTTGACAAAGACAGGGCAGAGAGAAATGAACTAAAGCTAGATTGGATAGAAGATTCCAGGGAAGGCTTCTTTGTGGGGGGGGGCTGGGGGTGGTGGTGGGGTAAATTGGGAAAACCTAAGTTTATTCCTGTAAGGGATATGCCACGCAATTGTGTGGAGTCAACATCAGACAGCACTATGAAGGCACTATCCTCACCTTCCTTGACTTTCCTCACCTTACCTTCACGTCAAGAAATGAGAGATAAAGAGAAATGAGGCACTCACTGAGTTCTTCAAGAAAGTATTCCAATGGGAAATGATAACAATTTGGAGATATCGGTTACATCTTAAAGAAAACAAAATGTTTAAAATGGAAAATATTTCAGTGGGTCCCGCAATGATAAAAATAAATAATTTCAGGGTTACCTAATACTCAAGTTCACCAAATGTTCCCAAACTGAATACGTATATCAATTTGTATATCTATGCATGTGTCTATACATATATGTACATAAACTTTTGTGTAAATATACGTTTACACAAAGATATTTATAGGAGTATAACATGTATATACAAAGCATTTGTTTTTCTTTTCTGTACCTGTGAACCTTCCCAGGATACCTTGGCCTTAACTGACTAGATTTCTCTTAAAGACCAGATCTTAACCCAAACCTATCTGATTCTAATTTCCCACCAGTAGGTCCTGGGCCAAGAACTATTCTGCCATTGTTTGAGTCCCAATTGACTCAGATTGAATGTCAGTAGCAGTCATTTCTGCTTTGGCCAGAAACCCGGGGTCTTCCCATCCTAGATTCTTTCATTCTTTTATTTATTTTTTTAGATTTTTTGGATGAGGAGAGATTCTTTGCCTCAATTGCTACCCAGTCTTAATCACAGAATAAGTGCAGCCTCAGTCAAATCTATTGCAGACCTTTGCTTAAAAAGGCCAAAGTTTCCCATTGCATCTCTTGTCGTCCTGATGTATATCTCGTCACTGGACTCAGATGGCTCTGGAGGGGAAGGTGAGGCAGGTGACCTTGCACAGCCCTCCCTTCCTTAAATCTAACTCACTTACATGCCATGATATCACTTCCCTGATGTCATGGAGAATGAAGGACAAACAACAACAACATGTGTATGTATGTATGTATGTATGCACACGTGTTTGCATGCATGTATATACCTACTGCCCACATGCACATTTATACATGTTTAATATTTATAAATGTATTATTTGTGTATATGTATAAATATCTTAGCTATAGACATATATACAAATTTATTTATAGAAACATAATATAAATAAAACATTTTATATGCCCTGTATGTACAGGTATGTGTATACACAAAAAGATGTGTGTGTGTATATATATATATATATGTATATATATATGTGTGTGTGTGTGTATACATGCATATAAAATATGCATATATTTGCAATATATCATATAATAATTAGTAGAATTACTATATAATAATATATAATATATAATAAATGTGCATATATATACAAATGTACGTATATATTTGTGAATTTGTGTTCATGTTTTATATGTGTATACCCATGTGTATACATACATAACTATAGACTTACATAGACATACATAAATTTCATTTGAGGCTTTTTTTTGAGCTTGAGTATTGGGTCGCTTAAAATTATTTCCTTTCGTCATTGCACTGAAATGTTTTCCATTTGAAAAGCTTTTTAAATATGTAAACATATATATACATATATATACACACATATATATATATATATATATAATACTCTGGAACCGGAATATGTGTGTGTGTGTGTGTGTGTGTGTGTGTGTGTGTGTGCGCGCGCACACTCCCTCTCTAAGGTACTCCCTAGGTGCTGGATACTTTCCTTGGCTCGTGTTCCTTAGCTCCCATGTGAAAGCTCCTCCTCCTGTAGCCACCACAGCTACCTTACTTGTCAGTGGTCCTTTTTGAAAATGAAGGGTGAACAACAACAGTAACAACAACAGCTGCCAGAGAAGAAATGAAGGCATTTATTAGTTTTTTATGAACCTCCCTTCTCCCATCTTGGTGGGATCAGGGGATATCCTGAGTCACACTCAAAACATGGCTGACTTTCTAGAATAAACATGCCCCCTTTGGAGGGACTGCATGCATGCAAATGGGAAAGAGCCAGTGGGGAGGGAAGGATTTAAGATGCTGGGAGTGGAGGCAGGGTTAATTGTTAGACTATAGTCCTAGAGGAGGCTGGAAAGAATGGGTTCAAGAGTGCAACTATGGGGATTAATGTCTGTTAGGAGCATGGATACCTCTTTTTATGATACCAGGGAAGAAAATGGGGTATGGGGGCTGACAAGTTTTGAAAACTGTAGGAAGGGAGCTTGTGTTATGTCAGATGGCCTTGATCTCAGTGTAAAATATGCACTTCAGAGTTTGAGGAGAGAGAAAAAAATTGAAACAGTTGTTGCAGGAATGAGATCAGGACTAAAGAAGTGTAAGATTCTTGAGTGGCAATGGGGGCCCAGCTGCAGTTATGCCCCATAAATTTGTTATGGTTGAAATCCATTTGATTTTTGTGCTTCTCTCAGGCAGAGTGCAGACGCCTGGGAAAAGGAGTAAGGATGTCTGATGATGGGAGTCAACCAAGAGTAAAATGCAGTAGGTCAGGAATGCTGGAAGATCAGAGGGACAAAGGGATGGTCCAGGATTGGGGGCTTCAGAAAAAGTCAGGTGGCAAATCCATGGGCTGGGAAGGGGAGGAGGGGGAAGCAGATAAGTGAAGGCTGAGTGGAAAAAGAGGGATGGATTGAGAGACTGGATATCACTGAAATGGCAGAGTGAGAATAATGCCATTCAGAGAGTGGGAGAGGGCAATAAATCCATTAGGGAACATTGATTGTGTCATCTGTGTACGGCGATAAAGACTCAAAGACAAAAGTGAGATATTCTATGTTCTCAAGGAGTTGACATTCAGCTGAGGGATAAGACACAACATGTCCACAGGTAAATAAATATGGGCTTTTTAATACAAGTGATTTTGAGCAGAGAAATAAGATAAAGAGCATCACTACAGGAGTACTCCAAGAACATAAATGAACAATTTTAGCAGAATTATAAACTCTCAACAAGTACCTGAAAAAATTCAAAAGCATAAAGTATGGCAATGCAAATTAAAATAAAAAATTTGCTATCCTATAACATCCATCAAACAAGTAAAGATGTTAAAAGATGGGAAAAAATTTTGCATTGGGTCTGGAGTCAGGGAGTCCTAGATTCAAGAGCTGGCTCTGCTACTCTAATCCTTGATTCAGTTCTCCTGAACAAATATTTACTCTTTGTCTACTATGTATGAGGCACTGTGCTAGGCAATGGGAAATATTAAAAACAAAACTAAAACAGGTTTTTCCCTCAAGAAACTTGCATCCTATTGTTCAAGAGGGAGGACACTGGGACAAGGATACAACATAAACAAAGATGAAAACCTAATTTGAAGAAAGGGAGAACACTAACAATTCAGAGGTGAGGAAGGCCATATTGTAGGAAGTGGCAACTAATCTGAGGCTTGAAGGAAGCTAAAAAGGTGGAGGTGAAGAAGGAGTGCATCCCAGACACATGAAACAGCCTGGGCTCCAAATGTGTGGAGGTGGGAGATGAAATGTTAGGTTCTAGAAATAATGAGTAAGCCAGTTTGGATGGAATGTAGAAACTGTGAAATGTCTGAAAAGAAAGTTGGGAATAAGACTGTGCAGGGCTTTAAAAGCCGGACCAATGATTCTGTATTGTATCTTAGTGGTTAGAGAGAGCCACAGAAGGCTTTTCAACAAGGAGGAGATTCAAGACAATTCCAACGGACTTGTGATGGAAAATGCCATCTGCATTCAGAGAGAGAATTATGGAGACTGAAAGTAGATCAAAACTTAGTATTTTCTCTTTTTTGTTGTTGTTTGTTTGCTTGGTTTTTTTCTTTCTCATGTTTGTTTCTTTTTTGGTCTGATTTTTCTTGCACAGCATGATGAATATGGAAATATATTAGAAGAACTGAACAAGTTTAACTTATATCAGATTGCTTGCAATTTTCGGGAGGGAAAAGGAGGTAGAGAGGTAAAAAAAAAATTGGAACACAAGGTTTTGCAAAGGTAAATGTGAAAAACTATCTTTGCATGTATTTGGAAAAATAAAATTCTATTTAAAAAAAGACAGCCACAGAACACATTCGAGCAAGGGACTGACACAGTCAGAATAGTAATTTAGGAAGATGAATTCATTAGTTTGTGACACATGGATTAGAGTGGTGAGAGACAGCAAACAGAAAGACAAATTAGCAGGCTATTGTAATAGTTTGGTGAGATATGGTGAGGGCCTTAACTGGGAAGTTGGCCACACAAAAGGGAGGGATGGATATGAAATACCATCAGGGACTTAAAATCAATAAGACTTGGGAACTGATTGAATGGGAGAGGTGGTGAGAGGGGAGGGAAGATTCAAATATGAATTCAAGATTATGAACCCTAAGGACTGTGCTGTCCTCCACAGAAGTAGTTAAGGGGTAGGCTTCAGGGAAGAGAAAATGGGTTCTGTTTTGAACATTTTGAGTTTGAGATGTTGATAGGACAGTCTAATGAAGATGTCTAACAAGATCCCTTGAGGATGAGAGATTTGAGTTCAGGAGAGAGATTTAGAGCTCAACATAGATTCCAGGGTGGCTTAGATTCAGGGGACAGTAAGAGAGATGAGGACAATGTGGTTATTTAGAGTCCCCATCTGGGAGCTTATTCAGTGGGGATAAAGACTCTAGCTCTAGGACCTATCTAGTGACTGGGCTTTGAGACATCCTCTTTATGGAACACATTGCTCTTACTATGCAGAGTCACTGACATCATTTATCAATGAGTATTCAGGTGGGTGGGACCCTTTGGTAACAATCAGGCTACTGCCCCAGTGTCTGTTCCTTCATTGAAACAGAGAGTCACAGCTCCACTGAGGGACTGACTTTAGAGTCTTCTTTACCTTGGAATTAATTGTCCCGGTTCTATAGTCTATTTTATTAGGCTTGATCAGAAAGTGCTATAATTTTTTAAAAATCAAAACTATTACTGTATCTACTAATAGTCTTTTTTTTTTTTTTACAAAATCATTGTATAACAACTTCAGACCTAGAAAGGACCCTAAAGGCCAATGATTCCGAATTTTTTATTTTTTAATGATTTTTTTTCAAACCACAAGTATTTATTTTTCCCCTCCAAGTTTTCTGCCATAAAAAAGAAAAACAAAACCCTTGTAACAAATATGTATAGTCAAACAACACATTTCCACACTGTGGTTAAAAATGTATCTCTCATTCTGCGTATTTAGCCTATCCCATCTTTGTCAAGAACTGAGCATCATTGGTCCCCTAGAATCACGGTTGATCATTGCATTGGTTGGAGTACTCAAATTTTAAAAAATTGTTCATTTTTATAGTATTGATGTAATAGAAAGTGTTCTTATTCTGTTAACTTCACATCAGTTCATATACATCTTCCCAGGTTTTTCTGAAACTGTACCCCCTATTAATTCTTATAGCACAATTGTATTCTATTAAAATCACACATCCCAAATTGTTCTGTAATTCCCCAATTAATGGATATGCCCTCAATTTCCAATTTTTTGCCACCATAAAAAGAACTCCTATAAATATTTTTGTGCCTGTAGATCCTTTTCCTTTTTCTTTAATCTCTGGGATAAAGATCCAATAGTGATTTTTCTGGGTCAAAGAGTATGCATAGTTTTATAATCCTTTGGGCATAGATTCAAATCATTCTCCACAATGTTTAGGCCAGTTCACAACTCCTCCAGTAGTGATCACACTCTTTTAATTTATGCCAATATTTTACAGTTTTCACTTTGATATCTCATTTAATACAATTACCCTACAATTAGGAAGTATAGAAAATATTTTATAGATATAGATGCTGAGGGAGGTTAAGTTGGTAATCTAAAGTCACATAGCCCATAAACAGCAGATCCAGGATTTAAATCTACATCTCCCAATTCCCAAATCATCATGCTTTTGTATGCTTTTTCACTGCCTTCGTGAAATGAGAAATTCATGTGACAATTTCAGAAGGACTGGTTTTTGAAAAAAAACTTTTATAATTATGGAAATACGTGTTAAAATGATAAACATTACTTTCAGAAATATGAATGTTTCTAACCAAAGTGGTCTACGATAGTCTCCATAACAAATCCACCAGGATATGTTCTACAATCCTGTTCCCAAGAATGGAAATAGGTAATATGGTACTTTTGAAATGAATAATTTCCTTTCTGTGGCCTTGGGGATTGTTAGCTCTTGTTCTCAAAGACTTTTCAATTCCACCTCTAAATAAATTCACTTTCTCTAGAAGTGATAGCCCACCTAGATGAAACTCAAAACCCTCTGTTCATTCAGTATCAAACTCAAATATGCCATTATTTTCAACACAAATACCTAAATATTTAGGTCAAGGAGATGAACTTGGGAGTTGGAGAACGTCTGTCTAGTACTTTTTTTGCCAACATCATTGTAATGTCTTTTTACAATTTAAGAGATTTTTAAATATAGCTATTTTATTAGAAAGACAAAAAGCTATCTTTTGGGGCAATTAAAAATTTTTGTCCCTAAAGTTGCTCCACTTATCTGATGAAAGCTAGATTCCTTTGGAGGACAGGTAATTCTTTATGAAGGGAAGAGTCCATCATTAAGCCTGAATCATTCTGACATTTACTTTCTCAAGTCAAGAGAGTGAGATCAGCCATTAAAATTCATTTCAATCATAATTCTAGGAGTCTAAGGAGTGGCTGGATTGCTGGACTGGGAGTCAAAAAGATCTCAGTTCAAAGTCCGTCTTTGATTGTCAAAGTAGACAAAAACATAAAACGATAAATGTTGAAGGAGCTATGGGGAAACCTGGTACATTAATGCCTCATTCATGGAACCGTAAATTGGCACAGACATTCTAGAAAGCAATTTGCAACTTTGCCCCCAAAGTAACTCAGTTATTCGTAGCCTTTAACACAACTATTAGGTAAGTCTATACCCCAAAGAGATCAAAGGAGGAATAGGACGGACACATACGCACGCACACACACACATACACACATATCTATATCTATCTATCTAGATCTAAATAGATCTAGATAGATAGATATAGATATAAATATGTGCGTGTATACCATTTGCAGCAGCTCTTTTTGTGGTGACAAAAACTGGGAACTAAGGGAGTTCCTATCAATTGGGGACTACCTGAACAAATTATGTTATATGAATATAATGGAATTATGGTACACGAATATGAATGTAATGGGTTATTACTGAGCCACATGAAATGACAAAAGGCATAGTTTCAGAGAAACCTGGAAAGATTTGTATGAAACGATGCAAAAAGAAGTAAGAAGAACAAGGAGAACAATTCATAGAAAAACAAAAACATTGTCAATAAAAGAACTGCTTCCAAAATCTTCTGAGTAACATAATCAACCACAATAGCAGAGTACCCATGATGAAAATGACTACTTACCTTCTGACAGAGAAGGGACCAACTAAAGGGTACATATTGAATGAGACATATTGGGGGGCATGGACAATGCAGGTATTAGTTTTCCTTGGCTTTACAAATTTATTTTTATTTTTTATTTTTATTTTTTTATTTTTTACTTTTTTTTATTTTTATTTTTTCAACGTATATGTATGAGAAGTGGGAGGGGGAGAAAATAGATTTTCATTCATTGAAAAAATTATATGGAATCAAAAGTAATTATGAGCTGATATTTAGCTAGATGAACTTGGGAAAGTAATTTCTGATTTTTGTTCAATGGGTTTGGCATCTGAAAAATGAGGGGGTTAAACTTGATGGCTTCTAAGGTTTCTTCTAACTCTAAGGATATGATTCTCTGAAATGATTTCTCTCTCTCTCTCTCTCTCTCTCTCTCTCTCTCTCTCTCTCTCTGTTTCCCTCTTCCTAAAACTATTCTTCATCTTCAGTGTAATCTCCAATCTCTCCATTACTCCTTCATCATCATATTTACTCCAGTCTATCTTTCCTCTTTTCACTATCTTAACACTGACCTTTTCTTATTCTACTTTCACATAACAGTATTACTATAATGAGTGTGGATGGGAGTATTGTGTGAAATCATGAAAAGTAAGATACGGCAAGTTGTGAAGAGCCTTAGGTGACAAAAAGAGGAGCCCACTGGAGTTTGTTGAATAAGAGGTTGACATGATCACATTTGAGCTTTAGCAAAAGTCATTTTGGTAATTAAGTGGATGATGGGTTAGAGTGGAGAAAACAATTTAGAAACTATTGTGATAGTCAAGGAATGAGAGATTGAGGGAATGAATTAGGGTGGTAATCAGGTAAATAGAAAGGAGGCAGAATTGAGACATGGAGTGGCAGTGAATCAACAAGACTGGTGATTGAAAGACTGGTTGAAAGTTTGGAGGAAAATGGAAAAATTCAGGAAAATACCCCATTTCAGATTTTTTATAACTGTATCTTTCTTCCAGAAAAAGTAAAATCAACATGTTTACTATGTTACCAGAATTCTCCCCTCTTTATTTTTCCCCTTTGTTATTGGCCTTCATAGCAGATGAGGGAGGTTGAAGAGAAAGGGACAAATAACTATTCAAAAGGGCTGTGGCCTTGAGAAGCTAGGGAGGCAGTGCTTGGGGCTTCGGACCGAAGAAAGTTACAAAACCTCCAAGTTTAGTTATGCTGCTTTTGTTTAGTTGTTTTTGGTCATGTTCAATTCTTCATGACCCCATTTGGAGTCTTACTTTCTTGGCAGAGAGATTGGGGAGGTTTGCCACTTCCTTCTCCAGCTCATTCTGCAGATGAGGAAACTGAGGCACACAGGGTGAGGTGACTTGCAACTGGTCTTCAATGACTTTGGAGGAGAGAATGAGGCTGAGGGCTTTGAACAGCTCTGCCTCACTTAAATTCAATTCACAAGCAAGTCAAGACATCACCCCATGATGTCATTGGTCCTCTCTGAGAAAGGACAAACAACAACAACTTAACACTATAGTTAAGTAGATTAATGGTACATTGTCCTCTATATTTAGTTCTGTTTTTCTTTAATAATAATAGTAGCTCACATTAATGTAGAGCTTAAAATTTTCCAAAGTATTTCATATACATTATCTCACTTGATCCCCACATAACCCTTTGAAGTAAGTTCTATTATTACCCTTTTTCACAGAAGAAGAAATAATGATAATAATAATAATTTTGTTGTTCAGTGGTGTCCAACTTTTCATGACCTCATTTGGAATTTTCTTGGCAAACACACTGGAGTGGGTTGCCATTTCCTTCTCCAGCTCATTTGACATATGAGGAAACTGAGACAAAAGGGGCTAAGTGACCTGCCCAGGGTCACACCACTTGTATGAGTATGAGACTGGATTGGAACTCAGAAAGATGAATCTTCCTGATTCCAAGCCCAGTGCTTTATCCACTGTACCACCTCGATGCCCACTAATGGTAATAACTAATATTTACATAGGATTTTAAGTTTTACAATATACTTAGCCTCTATTTACATCTATATCTACATTTATATCTATATCTATCTCGCATTTGATCCTTACAACAATCCTGTGAGATAGGTGCTATTATTATCCTTTTTTATAGAAGAGAAAACTGAAGTTCAGAGTGGTTATATCATTTGCCTGGGAATACAGTAAAGCATAAAAAGCAGATTTTTGACTACAGGTCCAGTACACTATCCACTACGCCTCATTGTCTCCTCCCTTGTGCTCCTCCCATTCAAGTTTTGCCAAACCCCAACCCTCAATTATCCTTGATCTCTACCCCAATTTGCAAGCCTCCTCAACTCCACTGGGGAAAATCACACTGCAAATGATGGGAACACTGGAAATACTTATGATTCTACACTGGCTTTTCACAGCTCTCTGAAAATCTTTGACTTTTCCTATAACTATTCTGTGACACATTCTAGGAAGCCACTCTTACAGACTTTCTCTTCTCTCCTTAGCCCTCCTTTCCCACCTCCTCCCCCTTCTTGTAACCAAAGGCCTTATAGCTAGTTCTTTACTGACAAGATCAAAATTCTCCATTATGAACTCCTTTCTGATAGCATACCTAAAGACCTTCGACTTCATCTTCTAGTCTTTGAGGAAGAGATGGCTTTCTTCCTTGCCAAGTGCAAGCTCTCTAACTGATGCCCTTGATTCCATTTCCCCTCATCTATCTGAAAAACTTTCTCTTACCTGCCATCTCTCCTTCTTCACTGGCTTCCTCCTTGCTACTTAGAAACATTCTGAAGTTTCCTCCATCATAAAACAAAATGTCTTCACTTTACCCTGTCTTCTTTCAGATAATCCCCTCTCCACTTCATATCCAACTCCTTAAGCTGCCTCCACTTGTCATCTCCAAGTTCTTATTCTCAAACCATTTCCATTTGGCTTCTTATTGCACTACTTGACTGTAACTGCTCTCTTCAAGAGAGTCAATGGCCTATACAAGTATGGTCCTCTGGGGCTGGGCAGGTGCTCTAGCTCTTGGAGGATGGCTCTAACTGACTTCATGCTATAGGACATCTGTGACCCAGCAACTCCTGATTGGCCCCTTGGTTCTTATGACTTGGGTTTCATCAAAGATGATGAGCAACTAAGGAAGGAACAGCTTCAAAAGAGTGAGCTCTCAGGTCAAAGAGGGATGGCATTGAACTTCAGAAAAGAATAGATGCTACACCCAATGGGAGCTTTGTGAGGACTCTGCTTTTGGTCGTACAGTGTCAGGACCTGTGAATTGCCCTTTGCCATGTGTATATTCAACACATAAGTTTCATGACCATTTCACTCTTGCTTTAGATCCATTCTTCCCACAGATGCTATTTGCATTTGTGAGACAATGAGCCCGAAGTTTATGGGGAGAATGTTTGGTACCAAATGTGCTTACTATGTCCATTTAGTAAATAAATACCTTTGCTAAGAACTAATTAGCTCTACTAGCTGATTGTTAATGGGAAGCATACCTGTGGAGGCTTAAGAATCATAATAGCAGGAGAAACTACCCACAAGGTTACCCTTAAAACCCAAAGTAGTAGCCACCCCTCACAGTCGGTTGGACTGCAAGTTTGGGGAAATGGTCCAGAGGATCTTTTTATACAATTATCATTTAATCTCGACCCAAGAAGCTTCAGTAGCTTCCTGTTGCCTCTAGGACACACTACTACCTCTTCTCTTTGGTATTTAAATCCCTTCATGGTATGGTTTCAACCTGTCTTTCCAGACGGTCTTCCTAGAACTCCCTCTCATACCCTTTGTAGCCAGTCACGCTGGCCTACTTACCATTGCCTGTGTATGACATTCTGTCTCTCACCTTAGTGCCTTTGCACGAGCTGTCTCACATGCTTAGAATGCTTTTTTCCTTCACTTTGAGCCTCTTGCAATCCCTGATTCCTTTTGAAATCAAGTGTCACTTCCCACAGAATGTCTTTCCTGGCACTCTTCCCTCCTCTCCCCAGTTCCTTTGTATTTATTTTCTATATTTTTTTTATCTTGGTACAAATTGCCTCTGCCTGATAGAAAATAGATACTTTTAGGGCAGAAGCTGTTTCAATATTATCTTTGGATATTCAGAGACTAGCAGAGTGCCTGGCATATGGTAGACACTTAATAAATGCTTGCGGAATTGAATTAGGTTACTCAGGTCCAGATGGGTTCTGCAGGCAACAGGATGATAGGGGGTAGATAGTTAGTGGTACCTCAAACTTCTTCAATGGTATTGAAACACATCCTAGAAATGCTCTATGCTTCCCCAGAAGACAGGGAGTACTGATGGTCAAGTTCCACTGGAGCAAGCCCTTAGTCCCTGGTACCATTAAAAAGGACACTGAGTACCTCCTACGCCAAACCCCAACTACTGATGCTCACGGAGGTCTCATTTCGACCAGGACTAAATCACAGGGGATGTCTATCAATGAAGTCCAAAGAGCAAAAACAGCATTTCTAGCTGCTATCTTTGCTCAAAGTGCAGGCTGTTCTCCCACTCAGGGGAAAGGTAAAAAGGCTTCCAGATATCTTTCCTCTCTCTATCTATCCTGGAAAGAAATGGAAAAGGATCATCAAAATTACAACAAAGAATAAAAAAGCATCTGAAGAAGAAAGGGGGTATTCTAAACTTGTGTTAGGAAGTTGGAGGGTAAAAGAATGTAGTGAGGATAAGAAAAGGAAGGAGAAAGACCATGGAACACCTGTAGCTAAACAAATAGCTATGAGCCTTCTCCTAGGGTGAGAGGTTGGGCCGGTGGTGGCTGGTAACTCCCTCCTGAGGAGTTCTGAGACATTAACAAAAGAGAGATCTGCTACCTTTGGGATGCATCCAGAGTAGGAGAGGAAACCTCCTAAGATTAGTCCCTTGGATGACTACTTACCTCTTCCGCTGGTTCACGTGAAGGCAAAAGAAGCTGCCAGCTGGGATCTAGAAAGTCTTCTTAAGAGTGATGAGGTCCTGGGCAAGAAAAGTGAGTGAATCAGGGCCACAGGTAATCCTTAAATCAACCTTACCCATAAAAGGCAAAGGCTTCAGAGAGGCAGGCTTAATTTTTAATTTTTTTTTCTTTTTTTCTTTCTTAGAACTTTTTATTTTTCAAAATATATGCATGGATAATTCTTCAACATTAACCCTTGCAGAACCTTGTGTTCCAATTCCCCCTCTTTCCTCACCCCCTCCTCCAGATGGCAAGTAGTCCAACATATGTTAAACATGGTAGAAATATATGTTAAATCTAATATGTGCATACATATTTATACAATTAACTTTCTGCACAAGAAAAAATCAAATCAAAGCAGAAAAATTGAGCAAGAAAACAAAATGCAAGCAAACAACAACAAAAAAGAGTGAAAATGCTATGTTGTGATCCACACTCAGTTCCTGCAGTCCTCTCTTTCGGTGCAGATGGCTCTCTTGGTCATAAGACCATTGGAAGTGGTTTGAAACATTTCATTGTTGAAGAGAGCCATGTCCATCAGAATTGATCATCATATAGTCTTGTTGTTGCTGTGTATAATGATCTCCTGGTTCTGCTCACTTCACTGAGCATTAGTTCATGCAAGTCCCTCCAGGCCTCTCTGAAATCATTCTGCTGGTCATTTCTTATAGACCAATAATATTCCATAACATTCATATACCATAATTTATTCAGCCACTCTCCAATTGATGGGCATCCATTCAGTTTCCAGTTTCTAGCCACTACAAAAAGGGCGGCCACACACATTCTTGCACATGTGGGGCCCTTTCCTTCCTTTAAGATCTCTTTGAGATATAGGCCCAATAGAAACACTGCTGGGTCAAAGGGTATGCACAGTTTGATAACTCTTTGAGCATAGTTCCAGATTGTTCTCCAGAATGGTTGGATCTGTTCATGACTCCACCAATAACGTATCAGTGTCCCAGCTTTCCCACATCCCCTCCAACATTCATCATTATCTTTTCCTGTCATCTCAGCCATCTGAGAAGTGTATAGTAGTACCTCAGAGTTGTCTTAATTTGCCTTTCTCTGATCAATAATAATTTAGAGCATCTTTTCATATGATTAGAAAGGGTTTCAATTTCTTCATCTGAAAAATTGTTCATATCCTTTCACCATTTATCAATTGAAGAATGGCTTGAATTCTTATAAATTTGAGTCAATTTTCTATATAATTTACAAATGAGGCCTTTATCAGAACCCTTAAATATAAAGATGATTTCCCAGTTTATTGCTTCCCTTCTAATCTTGGAGGCAGACTTAAATTGAACAAGACTTTCAAGTGAAAAGGAAGGGAGAAGGAAAAAAGTGCCTACATATAATGATGCTCTTCTATGCTCTGGAAAACCTGGCAGAATCATAGAATCTCAAGACTGGAAAGGACCACAGAAGTGCCTAGTCCCACCCATACTTGATCATGCTTTCCTTCTATAACGGGGCCATGTGGTTTTTGAAACTTTGCCTCTAGACCTCCAGTGAGGGTAGTGGTGGTGGTGGAGATCTTACAGCTCTCAAGGCAGCTAGTTACTCTTATGGCTCAGACAATTAGGAATCTTTTCCTGAGAGCAAGCAAGATGAATTTACTGCTGGCTCCTTTTTGTGGATTTCTGAGAATCTCTACTGTTATTCTTCTTGTAAGTATTCTCTGTGGTATATATGAGCACTTTTTAACCTTCCCCCTTAGTGAGGTAAAGTGAAAAGGGTAGACAGATGGATAGTTACTGTGAGAATGGAGAGAAGGTACCCAAAGAACAGAGGAGTGGGAGAACATTGGAAAGTTGGAATTTTGAAACTCTTGAAGATAAGCAAATAAATACAAATTAATAAGGGGAGTGAAGAATAAACAACTTGGAGCTTCAGGAAATACCTCTTGGAGGAGGAGGTGGCCTCTGAACTAGGCCTTGAAAGAAGCCACAGATTCCAAGAGGCAGCCATGAGGATAGAGAGTCTGCCAGGAATTGGGGGAAGAGCCTATGGACAATCCCAGAAGTGGGAAATAGAATGTCAGATAGGGATGTCACAGTGGGAAGAGCAACAAGGCCAGTTTGGCTGGAACAGAGAGTACAGGGAGAGAGAGTATTATGAAGTACATCTGGAAAGGTAGCCTGAAGTCTGACTGGGAGGTACTTCAAATGCCAAACAGAGAACTCTAGAAGTAATTCTTTTAGAAGCAATAGAAATAAATCAATGTTTCTCAAACAGAGGAATGACATGGTCAGCACTGGACTTTAGGAGTATCAATTAGGCAGCTATCTGGAGGGTGAATTGGAGAAGGGAGGTGATACATGCAGCAAGATCAAGAAGGATGCTATTGCAACAGTCCAGGCTAGATTAGGGTGGTGACTGTCCAAGGGTAGTGAAGTGGAACCACCAAAGAATGAATGGTCTTATCCTTCTCTCCTGCCACAAAGACCTCAGTCATAACCACCCAACTTTCCCACAAACATACCACCTGCATCTGAAAGACAGCCAGAGAAATAATCCCAAGAGAAGCAAAGAATCTTAAATTACATCCTTTCCCTTCATCAGAAAAAGGACTTTTAGCTTTGGGGGGGGGAGGATTCCTTTCCTAGCAGGTGGTAGCAGTCATTTCTGTCCAGCTTATCTCTTTGCATGGATTCATGAGTGTACTTCTAGTATTTATTCACAAGAAAAATAGACAAATTGAGAAAGAAAACACCAGAGTAAGTTAAGTAGAAGTGACTATAAAAGAAATCTACCATGGTCATGGATTGCATTCATCAGTGGCCCTTACATTTCTTAAGCTCTTCCACAGTTCTTTCAGCTTAGTTTCCATCAACCTAGTGCTCTACAGGCTAGAGCATCTGGCCCCTTTTGGGTACACAGAGAACTGGGCTGAAGGGAACTGGAAATTGAGTGGTTGTCCCTTAGTTGGGAAATGGCTGAATAAGTTATGGTATATGAAAGTAATGGATTAATATTGTTCTAGGAGAAATGATGAGCAGGCTGATTTCTGAAAAGCCTGGAAAGATTTATATGAACTGATGCTGAGTGAAGTGAGCAGAACCAAGAAAACATTGTATTCAGTAACAGCAAGATGATGTGATGATCAGCTGTGATGGACTTGGCTCTTTTCAACAATGAGGTGGTTCAAGGAAGTTCTAATAAACTTGTAATGGAAAGTGCCATCCACATTCAGAGGAAGAACTATGAAGACTGAATGTGGATCCTTTGATATCCACCTTGTTGTTGTTGTTGTTTGTTTGTTTTTCTTTTTCTCATGTTTTTCCCTTTTGATTTGATTTTTTTTGCTCAGCATTACAAATATGGAAATATGTTTAGAAGAATTACACATGTTTAACCTATGCCAGATTGCTTGCTGTCTGGGAAAGGCATGGAGAGGAGAAGAGAAAGAAAAATTTGGATCACAGATTTTGTGAAGGTGAATATTGAAAATTATCTTTGCATGTATTTGGAAAAATAAAATACTATTAAAAAAGAGAGAACTGGCTCAAAAGATCATATGATTTGAAAGTAGAAGCAACCTTTAAAGTCCTATCAGTTTATTTTCTCATTTTATATGGGAAGATTCTGAGGCTCAGAGGTTGAAATACTTACCAAGGCCGCTTATAGTTTGTTATAGTTGTTACATTGGATCTGAAGTCAGGAAGAATTGGGTTTGAATCACTGTCTTCCTCTCTTCCCTTCTCTCTCTCCCCCCTCACCTCTACCACCCCTAGTTGTGTGATTCTGGGCTTCTGAGCTACTTGAGCAGTCTTAATTTCCTCATCTTCAAAGTGGCACCTATCTCATTGGATTGGCATAAAGATTGACTTGGAGAGAGGGATCAGATCTAGTATTTTACTGGGATAGAGAAAAAGGAGAGGTGCTCAGGGAAGAAGAATACTTTCTGTCAATGCAGGGCAACACTTCAGCAACTTATAGTTCAGGTACCTAGAACACTGATGGACTTGGACTTGGAAGATCTCCAAGGTTCCTTCCAGCTCTAAATCCTTGACACTGAAAAATTGTTTATAAACCTTAAAATGCAATATAAATGGTAGCTAACAGCAGGCTGGACTGGGATTTAAGCCCATATCATTTGTTTTCAAGTCCCAATATTCTTCTCACTATAGCATGTTGATATTGTTGTTGCTGTGTTGTTCACTCATGTCCAACTTCATGATCCCATGGACCATAGCACGCCAGATTCTTCTGTTCTCTACTATCTTCAAAGTTTGTCCAAGCTCATGTTCATTGTTTTCATGACTATGTCTCCATCTCATTCTCTGTTGTGCCCTTCCTATTTTTGGCTTCAGTCTTTCCCAACATCAAGGTCTTTTCCAATGAGTCCCATCTTTTCATTATGTGGTCAAAGTATTTAAGCTCCAGCTCCAGTATTTGACTTTCCAGTGAGGAGTCTGACTTTATTACTTTAAGTATTAAGTAATTTGATCTCCTTTCTATTTCAAAAGTCTTCTCCAGCATCGTAATCCGAAGGCATTTAGTTCAATTCTCACAGCCATACATTGCTACTGGAAAAACCATAGCTTTGACTCTATGGATCTTTGTTGGCAAGATGATGTCTCGGCCTTTTAATATGTTACCCAGATTTACTATAGTTTTTCTTCCAAGGAGGAAGTATCTTTTAATTTCACGGCTACAGTTGCCATCTGTAGTGATCTTTGATGCCCAAAATATAAAATCTGACATTGCTTTTGACATTTGCCTCATATTAACTTTGGGTTTCAGTAGCCTAGGCAAGCTGGAAAAAGTCCATTTATCGAACAATCATACCTTACCTCCCTTACCCTGACGCCAGCTAATAGTGATAAATACCCTTTGGAGAGAGAGGTAAGATATGGTTTAAATCAATAGTATCAAACTCAAATAGAATGAATTCCTGATAGCTGCAATCACTTCAAACCCCACAAATTAAGATTATCTTTGCTATATTATATTTTTATTTCTTTTGTTAAACATTTCCCAGTTAGATTTTAATCCTGTTCAGGCCAGATTCAGGGGATTTAGAAGCCTCATGAGTTTGACACCTCTGGTCTAGAGGAAAAAGTTTTGGACATGCTGAGTTGAAAATGTTCTTGGGACTTCTAGACTGAAATGCTCCATAAGCCATTAGTGACATAGGATCTGTCTCAGAGGAGAGACAGGGCTGGATATATAGATTTGAGTGACATCTGTGTAGACATAACAGTTAAGCCCATGAAAGTTGATGCATTTGCCCTAATTTGCAGTTAGAGGGCTTGATATTGAAGACCCAAGAAAGGAAATTGAGGAGAGCTCAGATATATACAAGAAGGCCATGTTAAGAGCTCTCAGAGTGGAAAGTTTATCCAAGAAGAGAGGTTGTATCAAAGGCTATGGAGAGGTGAAACAGGATGAAAATTGGGTAGCATCTGATTTGGCCATTAAAAGGTCATTGCTAACTTTGGAGAGTACCCTTTCAATTCAGTGATGAGGTCTGAAGACAGACTGTGGAAGGGTAAGGAATGAATGAGAGAAGAAAACGTTGAGACAGTGAGTATAGATACCCTTTTCAAGTTTAATTGAAAAAGGAAGTAAAGATGGAGAATGGCAGGGCCTATCTACTGTTGATTTTTAAAATACTATAAGTCTTTGTGTGAAGTAAGAATCCCCCACAAAGCACTGCTTCCAACTGGTATGGAGCTGTCTACCAGTCTATTATTGGTCTCAGAAATGCATGGAAACATTCACAAAAAGCGTTAAAATGCTGTGTTGTAGTTTACACCCAGTTCCCACAGGCCTCTCTCTGGATGTATATGATTATCTTCATCGCTGAAGAACTGGTTTGAATCACATCATTGTTGAAGAGAACCATGTCCATCAAAATTGATCATTGTATAGTCTTGTTGCTGTGTATAATGTTCTCCTGGTTCTGCTGATTTCACTCAGCATCAGTTCATGCAAGTCTCTCCAATCCTCTCTGAAATCCTCCTGCTGGTCGTTTCTTACAGAACAATAATATTCCATAACATTCATATACCATAATTTATTCAGCCATTCTTCAATTGATGGGCATCTTTTCAATTTCCAGTTTCTTGCCACTACAAAAAGGGCTGCCACAAACATTTTTGCGCATGTGGGTCCCTTTCCCTCCTTTAAAATCTCTTTGGGATATAGGCCCAGTAGAAACACTGCTGGGTCAAAGGGTATGAACAGTTTGATAACTTTTTGAGCATAGCTCTAAATTGCTCTCCAGAATGGTTGGATCCGTTCACAGTTCCACCAACAATCTATCAGTGTCCCAGTTTTCCCACATCCCCTCCAACAGTTATCATTATCATTTCCTGTCATTTTAGCCAATCTGACAGGTGTGTAGTGGTATCTCAGAGTTGTCTTAATTTGCATTTCTCTGATCAATAGTGACTTGGAGCACCTTTTCATGTGACCGGAAATAGTTTCAATTTCTTCGTCTGAAAATTGTCTGTTCATATCTTTTGACCATTTATGAATTGGAGAATGGCTTGAATTCTTATATATTTGAGTCAATTCTCTATATATTGTAGAAATGAGGCCTTTATCAGAACCTTTGGATGTCAAAATATTTTCCCAGTTTACTGCTACCCTTCTAATCTTGTCTGCATTCATTTTGTTTGTACAAAAACTTTTTAACTTCATATAGTCAAACGTATATATTTTGTGATTAATGATGACCTCTAGTTCTTCTTTGGTCACAAATTCCTTCCCCCTCCACAGGTCTGAGAGGTAAACCATCCTACATTGTTCTAATTTGCTTATAATATCATTCTTTATGCCTAGATCATGAATGCATTTTGACCTTATCTTGGTATATGGTGTTAGGTGTGGGTCAATGCCTAATTTCTTCCATACTAGTTTCCAATTATCCCAGCAGTTTTTGTCAAATAGTGAGTTTTTATCCCAAAAACTGGGGTCTTTGGGTTTATCAAACACTAGATTACAATTGTCATTGAGTATTTTGCCCTGTGAACCTAACCTATTCCACTGATCCACTACTCTATTTCTTATCCAGTACCAAATGGTTTTGGTGACCACTGCTTTATAATATCGTTTTAGATCTGGTACAGCTAGGCCACCCTCATTTGCATTTTTTTCATTAATTCCCTTGAAATTCTTGACCTTTTGTTTTTCCAGATGAATTTTGTTGTTATTTTTTCTAGTTCAGTTAAATAATCTCTTGGGAGTTTGATTGGTATAGCACTAAATAGATAGATTAGTTTAGGTAGTATTGCCATCTTTATTATATTCCCAGCTGGTATTTTTCCATCAAAGAGGTTGTCCTAGAGCATGGTTCAACACTGACAGATGCCGAGATGTGAGGGTGGATGATGGGCATAGGACATAACATATATTTTCAGATTTGGTTGATGTATCAGTTAGTTTTGTTGAACTGCTTCCTTTGCTTTCTCTTTTATTCTTTGTTTTAAGAGATGACCATCTGGGGAGGGAGGCTATATTTGAAAATGAACATGTAAAAAAATACAACAATAGAACACTTTAAAATTCATTTAAAAAGCCATGCCAGGGTGTCCCACAACCCAAATGGAATATGACCTGATATTCACGTTAACTAGAGCATGTCAGCAAAACTGTGTTCTATTCATTCCCTTCATGGATACAAAATCATCGGATCAGAGATGGGACAGGCAGTGTTGACAGGTGCTCTCCTAGACTCTGCTTAAATACTTCCAGTGACCCGGAGCCCAGAACTTCACAAGACAACCCAGCTCACCAGGCAATGGCTCAGGCTATTCATTTGTTCTGATATTTGCATAAATCTGCCTTTCTCTCATTGTTACCCATTGCTCCTAGTTCCTATTTCCACAAGCATTTATTTAGCACCTACTATATGCTAGGCATATATTACATGCTGGAGATGGGGAGTTTAAGAAATACTTTCTTTCATAGAACCTGCAGTTCACTGAGGGAAACCTGAGTGTGAATACTAATTCTGATGCTTCTCACCTGCTTACTTTGGGCAAGGCTTCTAACCTGGGGTCTCAGTTTCTTCCCCTGTAAAATGGGGGAATTGTACTAGATGGCCTCTGAGATCACTTCCGGCTTTTGTACACATACACATGTTATTATACTCATACAAATATGTTTATATTATTTATGTATTCATGTGTACAACCTTTAGAAAATATAAGTATAGATATACATGTCTTCAAACATATATGTCTACACACATACATAGAATGCATACATATATGTATACTTGGGGGGGGGAGAGAGACAGTTAAGATCTGTTTTGTGGCCCATGACAGAAAAAGCAAAGAATTCCTAGACTAGATATTCTCATCTTCTCGAACTGGTAGCACTTTCCTTTGAATAAAGTGGGCACAGGTCTTGTTCTTGTATATGCCTGTTGTCATTTGAGGCCAGTAGAACCTATTTCACACCAGATCTAGAATTTTCTCTTGCTCTGAGTGTCCCAAATCACCATGTTGGGATTTCATAGCCATGGGTCAGCAAGTATTGGGAAGAATAAATTGCATTCTCATACCTCATTTGTCTTGGTCAGAACAGTACTACGCAGCCAAGCTCCCATTGTTGTCGTTAATGCAATGATAGGGGTGCACTAGGAGAAGCTAAGTGTGGCTTTGTGAGGGTCACATCCCTGTGTTTAGAGCCCAGTGTCAATACTTGACCTTTATCTTATAGCTGGGTGCACTGCTAACTGTCCATCTTCAGTCTGTATAGAGAAAAAAGCTACAAAATTCACTTCTACCAATGAAACATCCTCTAGAGAATGGGCTCCATCCTCTGTGATGTTTTCCAATGTAAGGAGCCCTGCTCCCTACTCCCCCCACATCCAAGAAGTTTTTATTCAGTGCTAATATGTGACAGATAATGTGCTAGATGCTGGGGATCCAACGACAACCATAACAGTCCCTGCTCTTAAGGAGCTTCAGTCTATTCAGGGGAAAAGAGAAAGTTCACAACCAAATAAATACAAATTATAGACAAAAGCATTCGAAGCCATTGATCAACATATACAACTACTCCATAGTTTCTCATGTAGGAGGCCTATGGGGCAGAGCATCTGGGTCCACATTGGTTCTTCCTAGGTTGGGGATGCCCAAGAAATAAGTTTAGTCAGAGGCATCGGCTATCTCATATATCACTTGTCAGTATTGTAGTCTATCTGTACTTGAAATCAAGCCCCACACATGATTTCAAGGTCAGGAACGCCAATCTATGGATAATGTAATGAATAGTGATTCGTTTTTTTGCTTTTTTTTTTTTTTTTGCTTTGCTTGTGAGTCCTTTAGTGGTGAATAGGGCAGCTAGGTAGGGCAAGAAATAGAGTGCTGGGCCTAAAGTCAGGAACACATAAGTTTAAATTTGCCTCAGATGGAAGACCACACATCTAAGTCATTTTATTTCTCTCAGCTTCAGTTTCCTTTTCTGTCAATTTGGAATGAAAATGGCATCTACTTCATAGAGTTGTGAAGATCAAATGAGATGACATATACCAAGTACTACAAATCTTAGATACAATATAAAGTTATTATTATTGTTGTTGATATTGTTATTACAAATCAATTCTCTTAATCATGGTAACCCTTATACAAGATGTCCCTACCAGACTATCTAGGATGGGATCAATGTGTAACAAAGGATTTATTTGCAACAAAAACCACAAGTGTGTATGAAGTTCCTTAACAAATCATTTAGATCCTTTCATATATTTCATGCCAGTGATCTCTAAAAGGTACAGAAAGATCTAGTCCAGATTGTCCCCATCTGTCTCTGCTTGTGCTTTCTTCTAGACATATATCCATGGAAGAAAATGATAATCTTTACATGATGGCATTTGGGTTGCAAACTTAAGATTCCATGGATATAGGGAACCCACAGTGAGGAAACTTTGGCTCTCCTAATATACAGATTAGCTCAGCAATTTCTCTTAGAGAGTTGCCTGGGGGAACTGACAGTGCCCCTAGAATCAGAAGGACCTGAGGTCAAATCCTGCCTCTGATACTGACATTTACTAGCTGTGTGACCCTGGACTTAACCCCACTTAACCTGATTGCAAGAAAGAAAGAGAGAGAGAGAGAGAGAGAGAGAGAGAGAGAGAGAGAGAGAGAGAAAAGGAAGAAAGGAAGAAAGGAAGAAAGGAAGAAAGGAAGAAAGAAAGGGAGAGAGAGAGGGGGGGGGATAGAGGGAGAGAGAGAGAGAGAGAGAGAGAGAGAGAGAGAGAGAGAGAGAGAGAAAGAAAGAAAGAAAGAAAGAAAGAAAGAAAGAAAGAAAGAAAGAAAGAAAGAGAAGGAGAGAGGGAGGGAGGAAGAAATGTACTCAGAATCCCATTGAGTACTGAGCTTGGCATCAGGAAGACCTGAGTTTGAATTCAGAATCAGACACTTACTGTGTGACCCTGGACATGCCCTGTTTGTTTGAATCCCTTCAGGGAGATGACAGCCATATTCTCCTCATCTTCTTCTACTGGGGGAAACTGATCATTTCCACCATCCATGTCCAGTACTGAGAATTTCTGACAGTCCACAGCTCATGCAGGGCTACTTGAACTGCATTCACCTTACTCCTCGTATTCACTTAACAGTCCCCACACATCCTAATCTCCCAAGTCTTTTTTCCATATAGTACTGGACAGAGAATGGAAACTACAGGATTCGATGATGATGCTGTTGATTAATATCTTTCAGCTAGTTCCCAAAGCTCTTAAGAATTGTGAGCAGAAATATCTGCATATCTTTTTATAATAATTACTACAAACAATGTTTATGGAATACAATACACATGTCTAAGTACCTCAGATTCTCCCACCTTATAATACAAGTAAGTCATGTAAGTTGTGAGAGCCAAGAATTTATGTAACTACACTGGATACCTCTTTATCTTCCCCTTCTTTATTCCATTTTCCCTTTTTTTCTTACATTCTATTTCCTTTGCTTTTTGTGTCTCTGTTCTTTAAAGATAGGCCCATTTTTTACTTCTATAAATGAATGAATGAATGAAATAGATTATAACTCCTTAAGAGTAGAGACTGTCTTTTCCCTCTTTTTTTTATCCCCAGCATTTAGCACAGTGCCTGGCTATACAGAGTAGGTACTTAATATATGTTTACCGATTGGATTAATTAAGTATTTAATATCTGTCTAGCATTGAGAATTCAAATACAAAAGCAACATTCTCAAAGGAGCTTACATTCTAATGGAGAATAAACATATAAGAGATGAAATAGTACAGAGTCCAAAAGTTACTAGAGAGGTGATTTGAATCTTATGAGAGAAGACCAACATACATCCTATCACACTGTTCACTTCTGGAACTGGAAAAGGAAGTGGGTAAAGCAAAGGGTGTTCCAGCAGCAACTGCTGTGAAGAGGCTGTGGAGGAGGTGACTGGAGATGAAGTAAGATGATACATAGTTCTGGCTTTTTTGATATAGTGTCCCAGGAGAGGTAATCACCAATCAGGTAGAGGGGTGGATGTTCTTCCAGTTCATGGTATCTAGCGTAGACAGAGAATACCACTGACCAAGAGGTTATGAAGAAGGTCTTGATCATAACAGGTCATCCTAACACACTGATGTAGGATGGAAGATCTACCAGTAACCCTTGGGGTACTGAAAGACAAGGTCTTTGATTCAGTAAGCATTTACCAAACACCTACGAAGACCAACCTTAAGGAATTTATATGATCCAGAGGAAACAACATGTACACTGATAAGTGAATATAATTTCTGGTTTGTTCAGACCTGTGTAGGGAACTTTGTGGTGAGGAAACTCCCATTACCAATGCAGGCAAGCAACTGTTCTGCAATTATTGTCTTGGAGCATTGCCTAGGTCACTGAGAGTTTAAGTGCCTTGTCCAAGATCACACACATAGCTGCTATTTGTAAGAGGTGAAAAAAAAGGTTGTATTCCCCGCCACTCAAGCAACCTTTTTCTTTGGCTTTGTTGACTTATATTTGTGAAAATATATGAGACATACAAATTAATTTTTAAAAGCTTTTTATTTTCAAAACATATGCATGGATAATTTTTCAACATTGACCCTCGCATAGCCTCGTGTTTCAGATTTTCCCCTCTTTCCCCTCACCTCCTCCCCTGGATGGCAAGCAATCCAATAGATGTTGCATATTAAAATATATGTTAAATCCAATATGTGTAAGCATATTTATACAATTCTCTTGCAGCACAAGAAAAATCAGATCAAAAAGGAAAGTAAATGAGTAAGAAAACAAAATGCAAGCAAACAACAACAAAAAGAGTGAGAATGTTATATTGTGCTCCACATTCACTTCCCACAGTCCTCTCTCTGTGTGTAGATGGCTCTCTTCATCACAAGATCATTGGAATTGACACCAGTCATCTTATTGTTGGAAAGAGTCACATCCATCAGAATTGATCATCATATGATATTGCTGTTGCCATATACAATGATCTCCTGGTTCTGCTCATTTCCCTCAGCATCAGTTCATGCAAGTCTCTCCAGGCTTCTCTGAAATCGTCCTGCTGGTCGTTTCTTACAGAACAATAATATTCCATAACATTCATATACCATAATTTATTCAGCCACTCTCCAACTGATGGGCATCCATTCAGTTTCCAGTTTCTAGCCACTACAAAAAGGGCTGCCACATGTGGGGCCCTTTCCTTCCTTTAAGATCTCTTTGGGATATAAGCCCAATAGAAACACTGCTGGGTCAAAGGGTATACACAGTATGATAACTTTTTGAGCATAATTCCAAATTGCTCTCCAGAATGGTTGGATCCGTTCACAGTTCCACCAAGAGTGTATCAGTGTTTCAGTTTTCCCACATCCCCTCCGACATTCGTCATTATCTTTTCCTGTCAAATTAGCCAATCTGACAGGTGTGTAGTGACATACCAATTAATTATGTGTGAGGAGAAGATGGAGAACTCATGCATCCCTAGGGCTTAGCACAGTGCCTGGCACATAGCAGGCACTTAATAAATGTTGCTTGATTGACCTGGGTGAAGGAAGGATCAAAAAAGTTTTCAAGTAAATGGTGTACCATTGTGACAGCATTCAAAAAAGGAAAGAAACAAGCATTAATTAACTGGCTAAGACACAGCTACATGGCACAGGGGACAGAGCACCACACTTGGAGTCAGGAGGACCTGAGTTCAAATCCAGTTTCAGACACTTGATACTTACTAGCTGTGTGACTCTGGGCAAATCAACCCCAATTGTCTCATGAAAAAGACTGCCAATGATGTGACAAGCACTGCCCTAAGTGCTTTATAAATATTATCTCAGTGGACCTGCCCTGTGAGATGTGTAATAGCATTTTACAATTGAGGAAACAGAAGTAGACAGAAATTAAGTGACTTGCCCAAGGTCATATTTGTACTGAGATCTTCCTGAACTTCTGACTTTATCCATTGTGTCACCTAGCTGCATGGAGTCCTGTATTTTTCAGAAAGTACAAAAGCTATTACTGGTTACTAGCATATTAAGTAGCATGAATGATAAGTTAATGAACTTAGGTGGATTGGATTGTTCGCAAACACATATGAGACTTAGGGCATCCTGGGGGATGTCCAAAGGCATTAATAAGGTTCCCAAGAAAAGGTTTTGCTGAATGAGCTTGTCTCTGTTTTATCTCCTGTGCAGAGGTAAGGCAGTTGTGGGAGGGGGGTGGTGAGGGAACCCTATGTGGCAACACTTCTCTTCCACGGCTATCCCATGCCTTTTGACAGCGTATGGTACCATAACCATTTCTTGGCGTACTTTTTCCTGTAAGGATTGAGTCTCTGAGGAGATTATTTTCAGTGTCAGGCCCACCGGGATTTTTTTTTCTGAATCTCTTCTCCATTACCCTAAGGGCACATCTGAGAGCTCATATGTAACATCCCTTATCAACATATATATAGAGAGATATATAGATATAGATATGTAGATATATAGATATATCCTCTTTTTCAGTGTGACCTGGAAAACCTGCAATACAATCCTTTTGTAAGGATGGGTTTGAAACCATCCTAACCTATTTTAGCTTTGATTCCTTAATTAGATCTCAGTCAGTCATAGGCTTTAGACTAAGTGCAAAAAGTCCTTCAAAAGGAGTGATGTTGCACAGAAATATGTTCAGAAAGGCCATGGAAAATTGGCCATGCCCCAGGGGTCATCTATAAGTTACCAAGCTAATTAGAACCAGATTCTTTGGAAAGGTTGGATTGTGCTTGAGTTCAGTTAATCCCTTGAGTCGGAATTACTTGGAAAGGAAGGAGAGGACTTGGCACTGGCCTTGGCCTACTTCTCCCCCCAACCCCTATTTGGCCAGTGGATGACTTTGTGAGCTTTGAAAGATCTGGAGGATTTTGGACTTCCTATCTTCCCATCTGTGTCTTAGTCCTATTCCTGGATCAAATGACAGCAATGTCTGCATCAGGAGCCAAGGACAGATGGATGGAGATTCCCCCATGTATAAGGGGAGCTTCTTGAGTATCTCATGAATGGAAGGAAAAGACTTTAAGCAATCAGGGGATCAGAGTACTTCTTGCTATATGTGTTCTCTTTAAACTCGAGCCTATTTACCCCTAGACTCTGTATGTCTTTGTGGGAGAGGCTATCACAGGGATATTCTGTACCAACATTCTTATTGTACTACCCCTTAGAAGACCTAATTAAGGCTAGTAGACTAAGGCTTTGTGCTTAGCATAGTACTTGGCACATAGTAGGTCTTTACTGATTAAGTTGTTTCTCTACTGATCATTTTGGGGTAAAGCATATTTATGGAAACTTGAGCTGGTGACATTAGAGAATCATCTCTGACTCCTGAAAGGCACAACTAGAACTTCGAGAGGTACATGTAGCTTGCATCTAGAAACTAAGATTTATCTGTGAGAGTGGGAGGGGGATAAGAATCCTCAGAATTTATATGGGCTACACCTTCTGGTCTGCCCTGAACACCAGGTCCATGTTAAGGATTCAGAGAGAATTCTTCACTAACTGGGATGATTCTAAACCTACAGAAACATCTTTAGCAGATCCTTTCAGGTATGGAGACTGTTGCTCATGTTGGTGGCACTAAATAAAAGCTCCTTCAGCTTTCAGGACAGATTTAACAGGCAGCCAAGTACAGCTACAGCACAGAGACCCAGGTTGGTGCAGGATTACTGCACCAGGGGAATCTACTGGGAGGCTCTTAGCCAAAATATAGCAGCATTGGCTACTCTGTCCTTGTTCAGAAGCCAGTGGATCAGCAGACTAGATGTGAGACATACAAGCAAATACAAAAGGTAAATAGTGACCCCTGAACCCCAGCATAACATGGGACTTGGCCACATCCACCCAGTATAGAAAGGAAATCAGCAGTGTCTGCCCCAGGGCAGCATAAAGCCACTGTTACCTGTAGAGGAAGCTTGGGACAATCTCCTCATCTCCTCTTTGCCCTAAGGGCAGATCTCAACCTTTAAAAATGAGCAAAAAGGCAAAAATAACTCTGACCACAGATAGCTTTTATAGAGACAGAGAAGAATAGATTCCAAACCCTGAGGGCACTGAAGGCAAATCATCTCCAGATGAGGCCCCCAAAGGTGATATGAGTTGGTCCCCATCTCACAAGGCTCTCTTGGAACAGTTCAAAAAGGATCTTAACAGAGAGTTAGAAGAAAAATGGGGAAAGGAAATGAGAACTTTGCAGGAGAGTTTGGAAAAGGAAACACAGAAATTATCTGAAGAAAACTCCTTAAAAAATTGACTTAGAGAAATGGAAAAAGCATATAACTCCTTACAAAATAGATTTGATGAAATGGAAAAAGAAACAATAAACAAATCAACTCATTTAAGGTTCAATTGACCAAATGCAAAAGCACATAAAAAAGCTAACTGTAGAAAATAATTCACTAAAAATTAGAATTTAACAAATGGAAATGAATGACTAATGAGACTTCAAGAATCAGTCAAACAAAACAAAAAATGAAAAAATAGAAGGAAATGACCTCATTGGAAAAACAACTGACCTAGAAAATAGATCTAGGAGAGAGATTCTAAGAATTAATGGACTTTCTGAAAACCATGATGAAAAAAAGAGCACAGGCATCATCTTTCAAGAAATCATCAAAGAAAAAAATACCTGATGTTCTAGAACCAGAGGGCAAAATAGCCATTGAAAGAATTCATTGATCACCTCCTCAAAAAGATTCCAAAGTGAAAACTCCACAGACCCTAAAAGAAACAATTCAAATAACAATTAGAATTACCCAGAACCTAGCAGCTTCCACTTTAAATGATTGAAGGGCCTGGAATCTGATATTCCAAAAGGAACCATATTTGTGTCATAAAAGAAATTTGGTAGGACTCCTTCTTTCCCTATATTTCCAAATAGTTTGCATAGTATTGTAATTAATTGTTCTTTAAGTGTTTGTTAGAATTCACATGTAAATCTGTCTGGCCCCAGGGATTTTTTCTTAGGGGGTTGATTAATAGCTTGTTGGATTTCTTTTTCTAAAATGTGACTATTTCTTCCCCTGTTAAATTGGGCAATCTATACTTTTGCCAGTATTCTTCCATTTCATTTAGATTATCAGAATTATGGACATATAGTTGGGCAAAATAACTCCTAATTATTGCTCTAATTTCCTCTTCAGTGGTGGAAAGTTCTCCCTGTTTCTTTTTGAGACTAACAATTTGTTTTTCTTCTTTCCTTTTTCTAATCAAATTAACTAAAGGTTTGTCTATTTTGTTTTTTTTTTTATAAAACCAACTCAGTTTTATTTATTAATTCAATAGTTTTCTTATTTTCAATTTTATTACTCTCACTTTTATTTTCAGAATTTCAAATTTAGTATTTAATTGGGGGTTTTAAATCTCTTCTTTATCTAGTTCATTTAGTTGAATGCCCAATTCATTGATCTTCTCTTTCTCTTTTATACAAACAAGCATCTAGAGATATAAAACTTCCTCTAAGAACTGCCTTGGCTGCATCCCATAAATTTTGATATGTTGTCTCATTATTGTCATTCTCTTAGATGAAATTATCAATTGTTTCTAAGATTTTTGGTTTATCCACTTGTTCTTTAGGATTAAATTATTTAGTTTTCATTTAATTTTTGGTCTATTTTCCCCTGGTTTTTGATTGCATGTAATTTTTGTTGCATCATGATCTGAAAAAAAAATTCATTTACTATTTCTGCCTTTCTGCATTTGATTTTGAGGTTTTTATGCCCTAATATATGGTTAATGTTTGTATAGGTTCCATGTACTGTCGAGAAAAAATATATCCCTTTCTTTTTCCATTCAATTTTCTCCAACGGTTTTATTATACAAAACTTTTCTAGAATTCTATTTATCTCCTTAATTTCTTTCTTATTTATTTTGTGGTTCAATTTGTCTAGTTCTGAGAGAGCAAGGTTGTGATTTTCAACTAGTATAGTTTTGCTGTCTAATTCTTCTTGAGGCTCTCAACTTCTCCTCTAGGAATTTGGATGCTATGTTACTTGGTGCATAGATGTTTAGTATTGATATTACTTCTTTATCTATGGTACCCTTTAGCAAGATATAGTTTCCTTCTTTTTCTCTTTTACTTAGATCCATTTTTGCTTTATCTGAGATCAGGGTCACCAACCCTGCTTTTTTTTTCTTTTTACTTCAATTGAAGCATAATATTTTCTGTTCCAGCCCTTTACCTTCACTCTGTATGTATCTGTATGCTTTAGATGTGTTTCTTGTAAACAACATATTGTTGGATTCTGGCTTTTAATCCAGTCTGCTATCTGCCTCTGTTTTATGGGAGACTTCATCCCATTCACATTCACTGTTAAAATTACTAACTCTATATTTCCCACCATCTTGTTTTCCCCAAATTATACTTTTCCTTTTCCTTTCCACTTTTCCCTCCTCTTCAGTATTTTGCTTTTGACTACCACCTCCTTCAAACAACCTTCCTCTTTTACAGCCTCTCCCCCTTTCTTATACCTTTCCCCTCCTACTTCTCTATACAGTGAGGCAAGTTTCTTTGTGAAGCTAAATATGTCTGATATTCTCTCTTTGAGACAAATCTGATAAGAGTAAAATCTACACAATGCTCATCCTCCTCCCTTCTTTCCCTCAATTGGAATAGGTCTTCCCCCCACTTCATGAGATGTAATTTACCTCATTTTAATTCCATTTTCCTCTTTTTCCATTAGAATCCCCTTTCCTCCTTTAGTTTTTTTATATCATCACAATAAAATAAAATTATACCTGCACCCTCTAAGTATACCCACAACAAAGATACAGATTTCAAGATCTCAGATCTCACTATATCATCTCATATAGGGATGTAAATATTTTAACTTTTAAAAGAAAGTAATTTTTTCTTTCCTTTTTACCTTTTTAATTTTTCTTGAATTTTGTATTTGAAGATCAAATTTTCTGTTCAGCTCTGGTATTTTCATCAGAAATAAATGAAATTCACCTCTTTCATTGAATGTCTATTTTTCCCCTTGAAAGACAATGCTTAATTTTGCTGGGTAGTAGATTCTTGGCTGCAATCCAGCTTTCTTTGCCTTTCAGAATATCAGATTCCAGGCCCTTTGATCCTTGAAAGTGGAAGCTGCTAGGTCCTAGGTAATCCTGATTGTGACTCCTTGATATTTGAATTGTTTCTTTCAGGCTGCTTGCAATATTTTCTTCTTGATCTGATAATTATGAAATTTAGCTACAATATTTCTTGGAGTTTTCACTTTGGGGTCTCTTCCAGGAGGTGATTGGTAAATTCTTTCAATGCCTATTTTACCCTCTGGTTCTAGGACATCAGGGCAATTTTCCTTGATGATTTCCTGAAAGATGATGTCTAAGCTCTTTTTATCATCATGGTTTTCAGGTAGTCCAAATATTCTTAGATTGCCTCTCCTGGATATATTTTCCAAGTCAGTTGTTTTTCCAATAAGGTATTTAACATTTTCTTCTATTTTTTCATTTTTTTAGTTTTGTTTGACCTGATTCTTGAAGTTGCATTGAATCATTCACTTCCATTTGTTCAATTCTAATTTTTAGTGAATTTTTTCTTCAATTAGCTTTTTAATATGCTTTTGCATTTGGCCAATTGAACTTTTAAATGAGTTGTTTTTTCCATTGGATTTTTTCCCTTTCACAAATTCTGGGTTTTTTTTTTTTTTGACAAATTGGTTTCTTTTTCAAATCCATTTTGTAAGGAGTTATATGATTTTATGTTTCACTATATCTATTTTTCAAGGAGTTTTCTTCAGTTAATTTCTGTTTCCTTTTCCAAACTTGCTTGCAACATTCTAATTTCCTTTCCCCATTTTCCTTCTAACTCTCTTTTAAGATCTTTTTTTGAATTCTTCTAAGAGAGCCTTGGGAGATGGGGACCAACTCATATCATCCTTTGGGGTTTCATCTGAAGGTAATTTGCTTTTACTATCCTCAGGGTTTGAGGTATGTTCTATGTCTCCATAAAAGCTGCCTTTGATCAGTCCTTTTTGCTCATTTTTTTTTAAATTTTTATTTTATTTGCATAACATATGTGTGGGTAATTCTTCAACAATAACCCTTACATAGCTTTCCGTTACAGATTTTTCCCCCCAACTCCCCACCCCTCCCCTAGATGGCAGGATATCCACTACATGTTAATTATGTTAAAATATTGGCAAATAGAATATATGTATACATATTTCCAAACTTATCATTGGTGTTCTGCTCATTTTTTTTAAGGTTGAGGTCTGCTCTTAGAGCAAAGGACAAGCTTCCTCTACAGGCCACAGTGACTTTATGCTGCCTTATGCTTCCCTGGGCCAGTGCTGCTGACCTCCTTCCTGTGCTGTGTGGGCATGGCCAAATTCTCTGTTATTCTGGGGTTCAAAAGCTCACTACTTGCCTTTTATATTTCTGTTGGATATTTCACATCGAATCTGCTGGTCCACTGGCTTCTAACCAGGACAGAATAGCCAACACTATTGTATTTTGGCAAAGAGCCCCCGCCCCCCAGATTCCCTGGTGTGCAGTGTCCCGGAGTCTCTGCGTTGTGCCTACACTTGGCCACCACCCCTCCCCCCAGCCCAATTGAAACAGACCTTTTCTGTATTTTTCAGAAATATCTTCTGTTGGGAATTTGTTATACTCCAAATATTTGTGGGTTCTGTCACTCCAAAACCAGTTCAGAGGCTTGATCTGGTGTTGATCTGAGGGATGCCAGGAAGACCTCAGATAAAGACTGGTCTTCTCTCTGCCACACCCAATCATTGTATAATCTTGCTGTTATTGTGTACAATGTTCTCCTGGTTCTGCTCATTTCATTTAGCTTCAGTTCATATAAGTCTCTCGAGACCTCTCTGAAATCATCCTGCTGATTGTTTCTTATAGAAAAATAATATATCATCAGATTCACATATCATAACTTATTCTGTCATTCCCCAACTGATGGGCATCCACTCAGTTTCCAGTTCCTTGCCACTACAAAAAGGGCTGCTACAAACTTTTTTTCACATGTGGATCCTCTTCCTTTTTTATGATCCCTTTGGGATACAGACCCAGCAGAGACACTGAATCAAAGGGTGTATACAGTTTGATAGCCCTTTGGGCATAGTTCCAAATTGCTCTCTAGAATGGTTGAACTAGTTCACCACTCCTTGTTCTCTATATTTTGAAAATGTTTTGTTCTGCACAACTCAGAGATGATTAATTTTTAGTACAGTGCCATTGATTAATAATGTACTTAAATACTGGTAGATTAATTATGTCCAGGTGATTCACTTAGTCATTTAACAAGCCTACAGTATGCCAGGCACTGTGCTAAGAATTTTGGATACCAAGAAAGGCAAAAAATCCCAATTGCTACCCTCAAGGAGCTCACATTTTAAAGGGGAACACAGCAAGTATGCAGAAAGAGGACTCCAGGAATTTTCTTTGGCTGTTCCACAGGGCTGGAATTCTCTCTCTTATTCTCTTCCCCCCCCCATTTCTTGACAATTTTATGTATTTATTTTTAACATTCATTTTTTTGAAATTTTGAGTTAGAAATTTTCCCCTTCATTTCAGCCCCACCTCATCATCATTGAGAAGACAAGCAATATGATGTCAATTATACACATGAAGTTGAAAGCTCTCCCTTCTCATATCTGCCTTCTGGCTTCTTTGATTTCCTTCAAGGCCCAGCTAAAATCCCATATTCTATGGGAAGCCTTTCCCAGTCCATCTTAATCACAGCACTTTCCCTCCATTGATTATCCTATTTATGCCATATATAGCTTATTCAGATGCATTTGTTTGCATGTGTTGTCCTCCATTAGCCTGGGAGATTCCTGAGAGTAGGAATAATTGTCTACTGTCTTTCTTTGCTATCATTTAACATAGGACCTGGCAAATAGTAAGTGCTTAATAAATGTTTATTGGCTGGCTCCTTGAGCAGATATATACAGAGTAGTTGGTGTTAATCAGAAAGTGGAAGGCATGAATAACTGGAGACTGCACGGAGGGGAACATGGAAAGATCTCCAGTAGGAGGTGGGATTTTATCTGAGTCTTGAAGAAAATGAGGGATCTGAAGTAGACATGAGTAAGTAAAGGAGTAAAGTCTAAGTTTAAAATGAAGAGTAGAGTAAAGCCTAAAGGAGGGAAAAATTTGGAACAGAAAGTTTTGCAAGGGTCATTGTTGAAAAATTACCCGTGCATATGTTTTGCAAGTAATAAACTTTAATAAAAAATAAATTTAAAAAAGAGTAAAGCCTAAGTAGGCTAAAAAATTCAGAAGATATGAAATTATGAAGAGCTTTCATTATGAAGCAGAGGAGTTTATATTTAATCCTGGAATAATGGGGAGCCATTTGAGCTCATTGAGCAGGGATGGTGTATATATATATATATATATATATATGTGTGTGTGTGTGTGTGTGTGTGTGTGTGTGTGTGTGTGTATGTGTGCATACATATATGTGTATGTAACATGGCCATACCAAAGCTTTAGAAAATTCACCTTGGCAGCTAAGTAGAAGGTGGATTAGAATGAAGAGAGATTTGAGACAGTGAGACAAGTTAAAAGGTCATTATAATAGTAGTCCAAGTGATGAAAGTCTGAATTAGAGTTCTCACTATATGAGAATGAGAAAGGGACATATAGAAAAGATGATATGAAGGTAGAAATGACAAGGTTGGACAATGGATTGGTTATATGGCGTGACAGAGAGTAGTCAATGATAACAAAAAGGTTGTGTATCTGGGATCTTACCGCACAGGGTAACCCTATTACTAAAACTACATAGGATATTTTACAAATCTGTTAAAGTACATGTTTACTATTCTGAAAGTGTATATTAAGGTGGATGTCATGCAGGTATTAACTTCCTCCTGTTCAGCTTTGATTTCAGGATTCTAGTAAGTCTTCTAATGTATTCAACTAAAGCATTTTCTTCATGCTTCATGTGTCTTGCCTGGAGGGAGAGAAAGGCATTCATAGAAATTGTCTTCATCTATTGGTTCAATGTGACCTCTGGGTTCAATCTTAAGCCCTTCAGCCTCTATCTTTTCTTATTGTACAGATACAATTTTATCAAACAATAATCTAAAGTAACAACAGTTAAATACCATTGGGTTTGCTGAAAGCTGTTTATCCCTAGTTGGGGTCTATAAAACTTCACAACCTGAAGAAAGGAAGAAAAAAATATTTTCCATAGGCAAAGAAAATAATCCAACAAGTAAAAGCACAGCAGGAATTCTAGATTTCTCCAATCAGAAACCAAAAGCCTGTATACATGTATATGATGGTAGCTAACTATGTATATGTATATATGTGTGGTGTGTGTAAATATATCTGTGCTTAATTGTAACCTTAATGGGGTAGTGGGAAGGGGAAAGGGGAAAAAAGAATAAAGTAAAACTTGCACAGCAGAGAACAAAAGAAAACCTACAAGGAAGCAAAAAAAGTTGGACAATTCTGAACACTATGCACAGTATTTATTATATAGGCTTTTTTTGTAATGGAAATTTATTGTCTCATATTTTGAACCCTCTCCTATGTTCTACTTTATAGATTGCAATGTTCTGCTTTCTTTTTCTGTTTTTTTCTTTTTCTTTTTTGTATTTGAGTTAGAAATAATTAGATTGGAAAAAACAAATTGAAAACCAAAGTCAATTAAGGAAACACAGAGTCAAAGTTAAACAAAGACCAAAATAAAACATTTAACATCATCCACATACTTGGTTGAAAGTAGGGATTCGATAAATAAGGGTTAATTCTCTGACTGAGAAGATGCTAAGAAAATGGAGAAATAAAAGAATCACAGGTAAAAGAAGTCCTGAAGAAAGAGGATGGGGAAAATTTCTGTTCATCTATGTACTCATAAGAATTCTGACACAACAAAATGACAGATTGGATAAAATGAAAAGAAAATTTATATTCAATATGAACACATAATAGTTCTAGCAAAGTAGGTGATTGAAATTCTAATGTCTTTGCAAAAACCAGAAAGCTGAGAAGCCAGATAAGATCGATAATCATTGGCTTAGACAATTTATAGAATAACAAGAATGACTGGCAAAATGCTTTACCAGTGTGCTCTCAGATATAAGCCCAACCCCGACATTCTTCATAAAAGCATCACCTATTACCTGTCTTTTAAAAATGGTCTATTTATGTCTATTATCTAACTATATATTGTGTTTCAGCATCTGTCTATTAAAAGATAAGAAAACCTTTCAAATCTAAGCCAACTATGTCTTCGTGTACCCTATACAAAATAACCAGACTTAATATCATTCAAAATATATAAACACTTGAAAGAAACCAATATATTGACTGAGGAATAAAATGTGAATGCGTATGCCCCCAAATGCCAAGGGTGTAAATAGCAGCTTACTATCAATTCAATAAACCATTGAACAAGCTACCTGAAAGTGGCAGGCCACTTGGGGCTGCCAGGTCGCAGAGGGGATTAAGTGTTAAGCCTAGAATCAGGAAAATCTAGGTTCAAATAGTCTCATTTACTTCCTAGCTGTGTGTCTCTGGACAAGTCACTTAATCTCTGCACCAGTTTCCTCATTTGTAAAAAGGGTTATCATAATAATACCTACCTCCCAGAGCTGTTATGAGGATCAAAGAAGATAATAAGTGTAAAGAATTCAGCATAGTAGTGCCCAACACATAGTAAATACTATAATATTACCTATTATTTATACTACCTTCATTCATTATAGCAAAACCTTTGTTCCACATTCATGGCTTGTTCATGTGCTAAAATGTATCTAAAACAGATGCAGTTCAGGGGGATGCTTGGATGTTTGATGTCCATCTGCAAAACTCTTTTCTATTTAAAATATTCTATCAATAAAATAATGTAAAGAAAAATTCATTTAAAAATGATTTTTTTCAGGGAGGTAGTTTAAACTTATTCTGCAGCTGTGCAGCATTAAAGTTATTATCGCTTTTAAATAGAACTAAGCATGACTTCCATATTAAAGGAAGAAGCAAAATATACTATTAATCACTCATTTGATATACCTGGATGATATCTATATTGTTGTATTAAAATTGTATTAAATAACTCCATCTTGTGAGATCCTTTTCTGATGATCTCAAAATGTCATTTAGACTGGTGATTAGATTTGACTAGAAATTCCCTTATGCATGTCAGCTGAGTCCAGCTTCTGGTTGCTTGGAGGCTTTGGCAGAAAATTGCTTATTGTCAAAGACATTTGAGTAAAGGGGCATCATAGCCTAAGAGAAGACAGAAATGTTGGTGTAAAGGAGTGTGGCCTTTCTCAAGAGTCTTCAGAGAGATAAACAGGTAGTTTGCCATAATAACTTGCCCTAAGCTCTATGAACAAGGACCGCAAAGAACTGAACACTAAAGACTGTGCTGCTAGAAATGATAAAAGGCAAGGAACCCAGAGAAAAAGCCCCAGGTTTGTTTTTGTTGCAGATCTATATCTGATACCCCCTGATGAGTAGCACAAAAATTTCTCTTTGTCCCTGTGCAGTATAATCTATTTATTGATCACTGAGATGAAGGCATGAATGGAGTGTTTATCATATTTGCTGATAAGTAGAGATTGGAAAGATACTAACAGAAGTTAAACCCAAACTTTTAATCCCATGCTATTTTCCCAGCACCCCAGGATGCTTCTGGATCACCTTTCATCTTTTGGTGTGTGCTTAGTGAGGACAAACTAGTTTCAATATTAACGCAAGCAACAATAAGGTGATTCAGGCCATTTCCCAATAGACTTGTGATGGAGAGTCATTTGTATCCAGAGAGAGGACTATGGGGACTGAATGTGGATCACAACATAGTATTTTCATCTTTTTTGTTGTTTGTTTGCTTGCTTTTTTTCTTTCTTATTTTCCCCCTTTTGATTTTTTTTTTGTTCAGCATGATTAATGTAGAAATATATTTAGAAAAATTGCACATGTTTAACCAATATTGAATTACTTGCTGTCTAGAGGATGGGATGCAAGGAAGGGAGGGGAAAAAGTTTGGAACACAAGGTTTTGCAAGGGTGAATTGTGAAAACCATCTTTGCATGTATTTTGAAAATAAAAAGCTATTATTAAAAAAGATTTTTATTGAGAAAAAAAATAACCTGAGGTAACTGCAACTGAAAAGTTAAATTTGTTCCAAAACTAACGAAAAAATAATCTGGAGCATTTGTCTCCATTAGAATGAATATAATTGAAAGGTTTTTTTTTTTTAATATGAAGCATGTTGGATGATTACTACATATTCCTAAAAAATAAATCATGCAAATAAGGATGGTTAAAATGTTTTTATAACAGTTCAAGATTAGAATATTATTGTACTGTTTTTTCCTATTTCCTAGGTCTAATTACAACCATAGTTTGTCCAGAACATTGTTGTTCTATTTTTAAATAGGAATAATTGTTAGAAGTGGAAAACTGACTTTTGATTTCTGTATCTGAGAAAAGGAGATCCCTTAGAACTGGATGTGTTGCATCATTTTGTAGTCTGGAGGAAATTATGGACTTGGGTAAAAGGGATCTCAGAGGAAGGGCTGTGAAGATCCCAGGAAGAGCCATGACTCAGGTGGGTCAACCAAGGCTTTGTCACGGAGCACTAAAATCTAAAGGGGGAACTGACAACCCCAAGTCCTTCCGCCAAACGGAGATAACTGAGTTCACCTAACAAGAATAGTTAAACAGGAGGCTGCCAGATGACTGCTTCCTCTCTGCCAGGGACTATATTTCAGATGAGATTATCCCCAGCCCAGCCTGACCCAGCACAGTTTCACTCTGCTCCTTACCCCTTTTTGACTCTGTCCCTTCCCTCATCAGTCTTGTGGTATCCTGGCTCTTCACCCCACTCCCAACTGAGTGAACTGAGGCTGTATGCTTTGCTTGCCCCAGAAGCAAAGATTTCTAGTTATGTTTTGATCCTGGGTGATAGGTTAGCATGGATCAAAGGGTCGTTGATTTAGGGTTGGAAGACCATGGTAGGCCAATTCGCCTCACTTTATAATGTTGAAACTGGGACCCGGGGAGAAGTTGCTTGTCCAAGGTCACACAACTCATAAGCAACAGAACTGGGGCTTAAACCCCTGTCCTCAGATTCCAATTGAATCTGTATCAATTTTACTGTACCTAATGTTGTGGGCAATGTTTCATCTCAAACCACAGAAATGTAGTCCTTCCAGCACTGAGTCTTTTGCATCTTACCATCATCGTTACTTGTAAAGATGTCTACAGCATCAAACTATATCACTTAATGCAGGCAGCAGCAGAAATCCCAGCTCAGGCTTGGACCCTTGTCCTTCTGAGCACAAGAACTTTCCACCTGAGGTTAAGGAACATTGATTTATGACAATATTTTCCCTTTTGTATCTTTTCTTTAAAGTTGAAAAATCCACTGGTTTCCTAGGTCCAAAGAAAAATCATGAAACTCTAGTTCAACTTTGTCATTTAATAGATAAAAAATTAAATGACTCTGCTAAGGTCACACAGATGCTTCCATCTCTATGGAAGGCCACTACATTTGTTCTTACTGCTTCCAAAGAGACAGCCATGGAACAAGCCCAAAAGGTACAATGGCTTGACTTCAATGGATATGTGATAGAGTAATCATAGGGTGAGAAATATGGCTTGCCTTTTGGGGGTTTTAGATTTTCAATAATTTTTGATGCTAACTTGTGTTTTCTCTGGTTTTCCCACTTCTCCAGGTTTAGTTTCCACACTGGGGCCTTGTACCAACCAGCACAAGGCTCTGTGATGCCTCCTATACATTTGCCTGGGATGTTGACCCTACTTGGTCTCACTCTTTATCTCCTGAGTTCTTATGTTGACCTCTACCTTGTAGGGTTAAGACTGTGGGTTTCTGAGGTTCAGAATACTAGATTTTCAGGGACCTCTGGCATTTTAGGAAAATATGTTAGCTACCTCAGAACTCCATTACCTGGGATGTCTCACTCTGAATTCTGTAGGACCATGTGGGTCATGCCCTTCTGCCGCTTCCCAGGTCTTCCAAAGTCCCTACTCTGTGTCTTTCTCAAGG
Organism: Myrmecobius fasciatus; assembly: GCA_023553655.1. Classification (NCBI taxonomy): domain Eukaryota; kingdom Metazoa; phylum Chordata; class Mammalia; order Dasyuromorphia; family Myrmecobiidae; genus Myrmecobius; species Myrmecobius fasciatus. The sequence goes on along the minus strand of JAJPUD010002170.1, from coordinate 22,137 downwards.
GTGACCTTTGATCTTGCTGACTCTGGTCCCAGCTTCTGCCCCTGGCTGCACTGGGAGACCATCTTGTGCTGGCAATGGCTTACATCTGTGGTTTCTGGCTGATTTTTTCCTGCAGTTTGGTTGTGGAAGAAGTCACAGTAGTTTCTCACTGAAAATTATTTGTTTTTACAGGAACTTCTGCATTGTATTAGAGTAGTTACATGGGAGCTAGGTAATCTGCAGGCAGCCATCTTGGCAGGAATGTCCTCATCACCTCATGATTGGACTATTGCACTAGAACTTTGGGTTGGTCTCTCTCTATTCCAGTTCATCTGACCATACCCTCCTTTCCTCGGTTAGCTCCAACGTCTTCCCAAATATAATTTCATGTTTATCTCATCCTTTTTAATTTCCATTTTTATGGAAATTTCATGATGTTCACACTTATTAGTATACTAATTTTGTATCCAATTTATTTTTTAAAGTGTTTATAAGGTTACTTAAAAGCTTTTTACTGAAAAGAGTATGCAACTAAAAAACTACATTTGTTCATATTTTCTTGCTATGTAACACTGCCTTCACTTATTCAACTAAATAGCAAATAGAAATGATCATTTTTGCATCTTAAAAAGCAAGCAGACTTATGAATATGGTTACACATTTGTGGAATGATTTTTCCTATTCTAGCCCTAGGTCATAAATGAAAAACTAATTCAGCCTTCTCTCTCCCACATTCCCCAATCTCTTTTATGTTAGTTTCATATTTTCTCAGTCCAGAGATAATGCCCAAAGATAAAAACTTCTATGTTTCTTTGGGCAGCCAGAGTCTCAGGTAATAATACTTTTACTGAAATTACTGTACCTCTCTTTTTGATCTTCCTAAATTAAGTGAAATGATCCATGAGTTCCATTTAAGCCATTTTCTCCATTTTCTTCCTTGTCCTTTTCTATACAGATTGTTAAAGATCCGGTCCTTCTGAAACTAAGAGCTACTGTTTCTTATTTATCTTTCTGGGAGGGAGGGAAACCACAAAAAAATATATTTAACATATGTTAAATTGATATATTCTTCCATTAAACTGTAAACTCTTTAATCTGATACTATTTTTGGAATAATAAATGATTCTAAGCTTAGTAAAAGTAATACCTTTGCTCTTATCAATGTAGATTCTTTACAAATGGTCCCACTTTATTTGAAAAATTTACTGTAGCCAAAAGTAAAGAAATCTACATGAAATGGTGGAACCTGAAGTGTTTAATGCAAGTGACAAATTACATCTCAATATTTACCTTTTTGATGCAATTACCCCAAATTACTAATAACAAAGTTAAAGAAATAAAAAATAATAATCTGGATCATATTACAATTTATTTTTCATTTAATTCATTTAGATCATGGATAAATAAACTATTTGCTAGAATTATATGCATTGGCACTTTATGTTTGCTAGTAATGGAACATTTCCCCATACATATTTCCAACAGTGCCAGTTTTAAAGTAAAAAATAAAATATACATGACTTTTTATCTAAGAGGCTAAGGAAAAATAGCTAAAGACTACCACTACTCAAGATATTAAAAGCATTCTAAGCTCTATATCTATATCTATTTTTTGCATCTAGGTTTCCAGAGTGAATGAATAATGGAAAACCATGCATAGCAGTATTTAGCATTTATATACTTCAGTTTCCAAAAGGCCATCCCAATACAGATATGCTCAATTGGCTTATAAGGACCATGGAACGTGCTCAAAGTTACCCTCCCTGGTTCTTATTGACTACGTGGGAACTATAGGGCCTGCTCTGGATATGGGTGACTCAGGACTAAAGTGCTCTGAGATGATGCAAGAGTCCCCTTATTGGTTGTGGAGCCAGAAGATCTGGTAGTCTAGTAGATGTTCAAAAAGGCACCCCCCACCATCTTCAGTGTTCTTTCTTTCCCTTTCCATCTGTGAATGGGGTTAGAATTATTTCAAGTTGCTTCTCCAGAGGGTAGGTAGGAAAAGATGGTGTTCATGTTATCATCGATCCTGGCCCCCATGCAGCAGTGAGCACATGATATCTAAAGCGTATGTCCTGCCTAGGCACGACCGAACTTGGGTTTAGCTTGCTTTGTGTTTGTGCTTTCTTGATCTTAGGTGAGTGAGTTCCTGTCTGAGATGAACTTGCCCAAGCTTGAAAGCAACCTTTGGATATTTGGGAGTTTGACAGATCTAGAGGTACTGGGTCCTACTAGGTTCAAGCTGAATGGTTGTAGAGGAGAAGTCCTAGTGTTCTTGGCAGGAAGGTCCTCATCACCTCATGATTGGACTATTGCACTAGAATACTTTGGAGGTGATGGCTATTGACTTGATGGCCCTAGGCTGGACTTTTAATCAGAAAAATTTGGCAGATGTTCAGACCTTACAGAGTCTTGGTGAAATGTAAAATGCCTAATTAGCAATCCTATAAACTGCCTTATGTTCGATAAAGTTTAAATATCAGCCTCTTTGGAGGTTGTAATAACAATTACAATTTGTTTCAGAGTTCTGTTTTAAGAAGTACTGTCAATGTATACTGTGTTCTATGTTTAGCATAGAACCGAGTGCCTTGAGTTTTCAGGAAACCTAACCCATGATCCATAACCTAAACTATAGGTGAACTTGTTCCTGGGAAACTGGATTTGGGGGACTTGATGTGGTGCAGTTCCTAGGGATGATGTAGCAGGCCCTGAAGTCACCTGGCCTTGGGAGTGACGTAGTTGGAAATGATGTACTTCTTTCCCTAGGTTATCTTGCCCCAGTTTACTCTATATGACCAGGATGCTAGCTCTCAGATAACAGCCTGGTGGGCAGTAATAACAGAGCTTCTGAAACTAAGAGTAACAACAATAAAAATGAGGTGCTTAAAGTTGACACAGGCACAGAACAAAATTGGGTATCCGCCACTTGATCTAGGGACATTTCAGGCCTAAAAAGAAGGTTCCCCCCCCATGAGTTCTGCCCAGAGAATTATGGGTACAACACCTGTGTGCAAAATCATAACCAGACCACTCCTAAACACCATCTTTAAGACATAAAATTAATATATCAGTAACATAAAGCATCTGGTTTCTCTAACTTTTACCTATAAATTTATCTTTCCTACTTCTGGTTTTTTTCGAACTTCTTTCGGAACTTAGCCAGCTTTAATTAACATTACAATTACAATAAACTTTGCCCCTTGACTTGGCTCAGAACCTGCCAATTCTTTTGAGACATCTGGCTACTCCAATCTAGTATCCCAACCTTTTTGGGGTCTCTCTTGAGAAGTCACATAGCCAGAAGGTTGCAAGATTACCAAAACCCACCTCTTCCAGTCTAATTTCTACCATCTCACACTGGTAAGTTGAAATCAGAACTCTCATTTTCTTGAAATATTCAGGTCAAATGTCTTGGGGCCCTCAAATTGTTTCACTTTACTTGCTCTCTGTCTCTCTCTCTCTCTGTCTCTTTGTCTCTCTCTGTGTCTGTCTCTCTGTCTCTCCTTCCCTCCCTCCCTCCCTTTTCTTTCTCTGTCTCCCTCCCTCCTTTCCTTCTCTCTGTCTCTCTGTCTCTTTCTGTCTCTCTCTGTCTCTGTGTGTGTGTATGTGTGTGTGTGTGTGTGTGTGTGTGTGTGTGTGTGTGAGACCTAGACACAGAAGAGTTTCTAGAAAGGCATTGTTACTTAGTGGGGAAAGTATTCTATTTGTCAGGAAAAATCTGGGAAAATACTAGATTTAAAGAAAGAGAGTTTGGATTCAAATTGAGCTTCTGTTATTTTCTAGTTGGGTGACTTCGAGCAAATTGACTCCTCTTTCCAAGCCTTCATTTCCTTATTTGTAAAATGAGGGAAATGAAGGGATTTGACTAGATGCTCTTTAAAGCCCCTTCTAGCTCTAAATCAACGATCTTCCCTTTGACTGTTACTAGCTGTATAACAGTGAGCAAATCAGCACCTTGTGCCATTTCCTTCTCCAGCCCCTTTTGCAGAAGAGGAAACTAAAGCAAACAGGGTAAAGTAAGGTGCCCAGAGTCACACAGCTACTAAGTGTCTGAGACTGTATTTGAAGTCATGAAGATGAGTCTTCCTGCTAGCGATACCATTACTTTTATCCACTGTAGCACCACCTACTTACTCATAAGTCCAGAAATCAAAAGACCTAAGTACTAATCTAGGTTTTACCATTTATTAGTGACACTAATAATAGATTTGGGTAAGGGATTGAACTGGCCAGTGAAGGCCCAGTCCTTGGAGTGTGCTCAGATTTGTACTTCCTGATGCTTTGTATGGTACAACATTATGGTCCCTGTGTGCTGCCAGTTCAGTCCATGGAGCTGCAGAAACTCATTTCAGCCATGATTACTCAGCCTTAGCACAATGTGATCATGAAAAGTCTCCTAGTTAGTTGAGAAACCAGTTAGAACTGAGTGTACAAGGAGCAATTCCCCTCCATTCTTCCCCTCTTACTCTCTTTTTACCAAGATGCCATTTCCCCCTAAGCACAGGGTGGCTGTTTCTTTTGTGTCTGGAGACAGAATTGACCACAGTATGACCTTGTGAGCTTCTCAGGGTTGGAAGAGCCACCAGAGGTTCCATCAGCAATCAGAGCCAGTGTAGCAGTCAAGTGAGCTGCTTGAACCAGCCTAGCAGAGGACTGGCCCATCAACCAAGAAACCACATCCTGCTGGGAGTTATTACCCGTCACTGATGCTATACCTTAAAAGGAACTCAATACTCCTCGAAAGGACAAAAAAGAATTCTAGAACCAGGAGTTGAGAGGTACTACCTTGGCCGCAGGGGGCTGTGGAGGTACATGCAAGACCTTAAGTCACAAAGAACTGAATTCAAACTCAGCTTCAGATACTAGCTGAGTGACTCAGGACAAATGACTTTACCTCTGTTTGTTTTGATTTCCCCAAATGTAAAACAGGGATAACAAGGTAGACCTTGCAGTGTTATTGTGAGGATCAAATGAGATAATATTTGTGAAAAGTGTGTAGCACAGTGCCTGACACATAGTAGGTGCTATACAAATGCTTATTCCTTTCTTCTTCTTTAACAGGTATCTTTGTAATTTAGACTTGAGAGCTCTCCACCCAGGGATCTTGTATGCAAAAGATTGGGGAGACAGAGGATACTCTAATTTGCACCATAAAGCTTGAGCCCACTCTTCCTAAGGAGAGAGTATGTGCAACAGAGAGTGTTTCTCCCTGTTGGGAGAATATTTTATAATTTCTATCTTTGTTATAACTTCTTAGTAAATATTGTTTTATAAAAGAATATTGATTTCTTGAATTATAATCAAGGGATCGATAGGCAGTTGCCTTCTGGGAACCCAATCTTCTAGTCTGAATGATAGTTGAATGACTGTGCCAAGAGAGACTATTTCCTCTAGCCTTGTTTGCTTGAGCAAATTACAATCTCTCCTCAGTTTCTTCATCTTTAAGGTAGGGATGATAATACATGAAGTACTTAATTCAAAGAGTTATTGTGAAGCTCAAATGAATAGTTATGAATGTTGTTGTTGGCCCTTCATTCTCAAAGAGGAACATGACCTAAATGTGATATATGATTCCAAGCAATTTCAATAAAGAGCTCTCACCAAAAAGTAGAGATTGATTTGAGATGTGTGAATCTGAGTCAGGTGGTTAGCTCTAGCTTGGAACTGGGCACAGAGCTTACGATGAGGTCACTAGATAGACAACTCCTCAGTTTCTCTGGGGTCTGATTTTCGTAGTAAGATTTTGTTGTTTTAGGAAAGAGGTGGGGAGCTTTTATTCTGCCAAGGGCCATTTGGATATTTATAACATCATTGGTGGGCCATGAAAAATTATCAACTTACAGAATTCAAGCAATGCGAGGTTGTTGTATCTAGCTTTGTGCTCATCAATGCCTGCAGTTGCCTTAGCAAATGACTTTGTGGGCCTTGTACAGCCCAGGGACCAGACTTTTCCCACCCTTGTTTTGGGGAAGGTAGCTCTGATCTTATTGGTGTACTAATCTGACTCAGTGGAGTCCAAGAAATACCTAATGACTACAGAAGGTCTGGGAAAGGGCAATGAGCCCCAGAACTGTACTTGGAAGAGTGGAGTGGAATCTCCATTTACTAGGTGTGTCCCCTTGGGGGCCACCTTAGTGTTAGAGTCACTTGGTACCTAATGAATTTGGGGTATGTCATCTTCCCTTCTTGGATCCTTGACCTCAGTTTCCTCATCTATAAACCAGATGATCTGGAGGTCCTTTCTAGTTTCCCTTGTTCTTCCCCACCCCCATCAATGCTAACTTCAATCTTTCTGGTTTCTAGGAAGTCTTTCAGAGTTGCTGTGATTGAAAAATCAATCCTTGGAACAATTTGGGTAATGAGACTCTCCAAAAGTGGAAGTCAATTTTGACTTTGATTTGACTTACACCGTGGATAATAATGATAATAGTTAGAGTTTGCCGGGTGCTTTAAGGTTGCCAGATATCTGACATACATTATCTCATTCAATCTTCACAACAACCCTCAGAAGGAGGTCTTATCATTATCTTCATGTTCCAACTGAAGAAATGAGCCTAAGCAGTTTTCCAAGGTCAGAATGATGTTGGAGGCAGGATCCAAACCCAGATATTTTTGACTCCCATTCTTTCAACAAGTATTTAATATGCACTTATTATGTTAAGATGAATTTACTGGCTAACAGGAGAGATCAACGGTTATGTGCAAAGAAGATATGTAGACTAGAAACCGAAGGTAGCCTCAGGGGGAAGGCCCTAACATTAAGGAGAACCTGGAAAAATCTTGCTGAAGGTGGGATTTGAGCTGAGCCTAGGAGGGAGAGAATCTCAGGCATGGGTGACAATCAGTGAAAATGCATGGTGGTAGAAGATGTAGTATCTTTTTAAAATTTATTTTTATTAATACATTTTTATTTTCAAAATATGTGCAGATAGTTTTCAACATTCACCTGTGCAAAACCTTCAGTTCCACATTTTTTTCTCCTTCCCTCACCCCTCCCCCAGATGAATAATCTAATACATTTCAATCATGTGCAATTCTATTTCCACAATTATCATGCTGCACAAGAAAAATCAGACCAAAAAGGAAAAAAAAATGAGAGAGAAGGGCAGCTAGGTGGCACAGTGGATAGAGCACCAGCCCTGAAGTCAGGAGGACCTGAGTTCAAATCTGGTCCCAGCCACAACATTCCCTAGCAGTGTGACCCTGGGCAAGTCACTTAACCCCAATTGCCTTAGCAAAAAGCAAAAAACACACACACACACACACACAAAAGTGAGAAAGAAAACAAAATACAAGCAAACAGCAACCAGAAAGGTAAAAATACTGTGGTGTGATCCACACTCAGCCCCCATAGTCTCTCTCTAGATGCAAATAGCTCTCTCCATCACAAGTCCATTGAAACTGGCCTGAATCACCTTCTTGTCAAAAAGAGGCACGTCCATCAGAATGGATCATTGTATAATCTTGCTGAGGCCATGTACAATGATCTCCTGGTTGCACTCACTTCATTCAGTATCAGTTCCCAGGAGTCTCTCCAAGCTTTTCTGAAATCATCCTGCTGATCGTTTCTTATAGAACAATAATATTCCTTTGCATTCATATAGGAGATGAAGGAGATGAACATGAGAGAAACAGCAAGAAAGTCAGCATCACTGGAATTCAGGGAACATGGTGTGGAGTAAAATTTAAGACACTGGAAGGGAAGCAGGTTAGCAAGGAATTTTAAATGCCAAAGAGAGGATTTGATCCTGGAGGAAAACAAAGGGACCAACTAGCAGACTATTGTAGTAGTCCAAAGTTGAAGTAATAATAGTCTACAACAGTGCCATGGCAGTGTCAGAGGAGAGAAGGGGACATACGTGAGAGATATTGGGAAGGTAGAAGCAACAGGATTTGGCAGCATGCTGCCTCTGTGGAAAAATAAGGAGACAGAAAAGGGGATGGATATGAGAGCTTGTGAAATAAATATGGACGTAGAATCCATAGAATAGGGTAACTGATGGAATACAGGCAGTGAGGAAGAAAAAAATAGTCTGAAATAACCAAAGGCTACAAACATGGGAAATCTAATGAATAATGGAAAAGTAGAAATAATGATGCCAGGAGGAGAAAGACATTTAGGGAGAAAGAGAATGAGTATGGTTTTGGACTTGGGATCCTAGGAGTTAGCAATAGAAGGGATTTTATTTTATTTTATTTATTTATTTATTTATTTTTAATTTAATTTAATTTAATTTAATTTTATTTTATTTTTATTAATACTTTTTATTTGCAAAACATATGTATGGGTAATTCCTAAACATTAACCCTTACAAAGCTTTCTGTTACAAATTTTTCCCCCCTACTCCCCACCCCTCCCCTAGATAGCAGGATATCCACTACATGATAATTATGTTAGAATACTTAAGAAATCGAATATATGTACAGTTATTGCCACACATCATTTTTTTGTTCAGGAGAAATCGTATCTACAAGAAAGAATAATCCGATAAAGGAAATACAATGCAAGCAAACCTCAATAGAGAACATGAAAATGTTATGTTGTGGTCCACATTTCACATCCCCCTCTCTGGGTGTATATGGCTTTCTTCACTGAACAATTGGAATTGGTTTGAAGCATTTCATTGTTGAAGAGAGTCATGTCCCTTAGAACTGATCCTCATATAGTATTGTTGTTGCCGTGAATAATGATCTCCTGGTTCTGCTCACTTCACTTAGCATTAGTCCATGCAAGTCTCTCCAGGCCTCTCTGAAATCGTCCTGCTGGTCGTTTCTTACAGAGCAATAATATTCCATAACATTCATATACCGTAATTTATTCAGCCACTCTCCAATTGATGGGCATCCATTCAGTTTCCAATTTCTAGCCACTACAAAAAGAGCTGCCACAAACATTCTTGCACATGTGGGACCCTTTCCTTCTTTTATGATTTCTTTGGGATATAAGCCCAATAGAAACACTGCTGGGTCAAAGGGTATGCACAGTTTGATAACTTTTTGAGCATAGCTCCAAATTGCTCTCCAGAATGGTTGGATCCGTTCACAGCTCCACCAACAATGCATCAGTGTCCCAGTCTTCCCACATCCCCTCCAACATTCATAGTTATCTTTTCCTGTCATTTTAGCCAATCTGACAAGTGTGTAGTGGTACCTCAGAGTTGTCTTAATTTGCATTTCTCTGATCAATAGTGATTTGGAGCACCTTTTCATATGATTATAAATAGTTTTAATTTCATCCTCTGAAAATTGTCTGTTCATATCCTTTGACCATTTAATAGAAGGGATTTTAAAGATCATTTGCTCCTTCATTTTACAGATGATGAAACAGGTGCAGAGAGATGAAATATTTCCAAGGTCACAGAAGAGGAGCATGGTCAGCAAGAGGGATATGCTATTTCATTAAGTCCCCAAATACTTATGAAACACCTATTATGTGCCAAACACTGGGTTAAGTACTGAGGATATAAAGACTTGCAAGAGGCAGTCTCTGCCCTCATAGAGCTCAGAGTCTTATGGGGGAGACAAGAAGCAAATGAATTTGTGTAAACAAACCATAGACAGGATAAATAGGAAATAATCAATAAAGGAAAGGTACTAGAATGAAGAGGAATTGGGAAAGGCTTCCTGTACAGGGTAAGATTTTTTTCTGGGCCTTGAAGGAAGCCAAGGCAGCCAGGAGGTGGTCATGAGGAGGAAGAAATCCCAGGCACATTGCTGTTATTTGTCCTTTGTTCTGGAAGAGGACCATGACAAGCAAATGAGTTGGATTTAAATGTGGGAGGGTTGTGTAAAGTCACCGGCCTCACTTTCCCCTCCAGAGCCATCTGAGTCCAGTGACCAGATGTAGATCATGACTACTGGAGATGGCCCTGGATGTGATGAGAGAACTTGGCCTTTTTGGTTAAAGTCTTCAACAGGTCTCAGTTTGTCTGAGGCAGCTCCCAATCAGTGATTATGGCTAGGTAAGAATTGAGGCAAAGAATGGTCAAAAATGCTCAAAAGTCCTCTCAAACAATAAAGATCCATTTTCTCCTGTAGGTTTATATTCAGTTTTGCAAAGCAAGTTTTTGTTGCTTATGAGTCTATATCTTTTGCATTTGAAAAGCTATTCTATTCCAAGATCTCCTCTCATTCAAAGTAGAAGCTATTAGATATTCTGTGATCATAATTGTGGTTCCTAGAAATAAGAACAATTTCTTTATAGATGCTTACATATTTTTTTCCTCTGATATGGGAACTTTTTTGACCAACATTTCTGGGATTTTTCTTTTTAAGGTTTGTTTCCAGAGGGGATGGGAGGATCCTCTCTTACCCTTTTTTTCTACTAGATATAAGCAGTTTTCACATCTAATTCTTTGAAATATAGTCTCAAGACATGTTTTTTTAACCTTTTAGTAATTGTTTTCAAGGAATCTGATGATTCTTTAGTTATCATTCAATTGAACTCTTCAGGTCAGTTGTTTATGATATCTAATAGCTTAGATTTTCTTTTATATTTTTAATCTTTTGAATTTGTTCTAACATTTCTTGCTAATTCTACTGTATCACAAGGTAATTGATTTTAGTTAAATCTAGTTTTTTTGGAGTTCATTTCTTGGGCAAGATTCTCAAGTCTATTTCTTCTTTCAATTCTTTCTTCTAGAGATTTTATTTAATTATTTTTCCTCTCTAGCTTTAAGTAGTCCTTATGGAAAATATATTTTGCCTTTTGAGTCTCTGCCTACAGGTGTTACAAAATTACTCTTGACTTTGGGAGAATCTTTAGATTTTCAATAGTTGTTGATATTGACCAGTGTTTTCTTTGATTTACTTATTTCTTCAGTTTTTTCCCTCTGAATTATGGCTTAGTGCCTGGGCTAGGCTCTACTTCCCACTGTTCTTTGGGGTAGGGGAGTCATCCCAAGTTGGTTTTACCCTGGATTACCTAGATTTCTACACTGACCTTCATATTCCAGAAGTAGGATGCTCTTGATCTTTGAATTTTAGAGCACTGGATTTTCAGAGCTCTCTCTTGCATCTCAGGCAGAATGTTAGGGACCTCATAGACTATGAACCTGGGATGTTCCATTTTGAGCAGTGCAGTACCTTGGTGGTCTTGAGGTTTTCAAAGTCCCCATCCTGGGGCTTTTTGATCTCCATAGATCTTTTTTTGGAATGACATTCTATTCTTGCTATTCCATGACACAAAGCTTTAAAACCTATGTGTGTTTCTGAACCATCTTTGATTGTGCTCATTTGCTTGTTTGTCTATATCTATACTGACTTTGCAGAAGGTCTCCTTTCCTATTGCCTGTGAGCTTCTGGATGACTTTTCAGGCAGTTCATGGGTGAAAGAAATAACTCACTCTAGATTCTCATTGAATTTCTGGATCATTATTTGGCAGAACTGTACACTAAGGTTTGGGACAGTGTCCCCTGTATCCCAGGAACAGAGCTCTGCCATAAAAGTCATAAGATAGGAAAAAAAGAGAGAGGGAAGGAAATGAGCAAGAAACAGAAAAGAACCTTAACGACAGCTACTATGGTAACAGGAACTATCAAAACACCAACTCAGACAAGGACAAAATATCCATAGGGGAAATCTCAAAGAATAATATGAATTGATCTCAAGCCCAAAGAGGATTCTCAGAAGTACTCATAAAAAAATTTAACAGGTAAATAAGAGAAGTAGAAGAAAAACTGGGAAAAGAAATGAAAAATATGCAAGAAAGATTTAATGGCTTGGAAAAGGAAGGACAAAAATTAATTGAAGAAAACAATTACTTAAAAAATTCAATTGGCCAAATGCAAAAAAAAAATTACCGAAGAAAACAATACCTTGAAAGGTAGAATTAATCAAATGGAAAAAGAGATAGAGAAGCTAACTGAAGAAAATCACACATCAAAAACTAGAACCAGGCAAATGAAAGCTAATGATTCTATGAGACATCAAGAATAAGTCAAACAAAGTAAGAATGAAAAATGAAAGAAAATGTAAAATAACTTATTGGAAAAACAGCTGACCTGGAAAATAGATCCAGGAGAGACAATTTTAAAATTATTTGTCTACCAAAAGGCCATGACCAAAAAAAGAGCATGGATAGCATTCTTCAAGAGATCATCAAGGAAAACTGCCCTGTTATACTAGAACCAGAAGTTGAAATAGACATTGAAAGAATCCATCAATCCCATCTGGAAAGAGTTCTCACAAGGAAAATCCCAAGGAACATTGTTTCAAAACTTAAGAACTATAATCTCAAGGAAAAAATACTGCAAGCTGCCAGGAAAAAAACAATTCAAGGGTTGAGGAACCACAGTCAGGATTGTCTAAGATCTGACAGCTTCTACAGTAAAGGATTGGAGGGCCTGGAATACCATATTTCAGAAGGCAAAGGGCCTCAGATTACAATCAAGAATCAACTACCCAGTGAGAGTGAGCATTATCTTTCAGGGGAGGAGATAGATCTTCAATGAAGTGAGAGACTTTCAATCATTTCTATTGAAAAAAACAGAACTAAACAGAAAATATAATCTTCAAACACAGGACTCAGGAGAAACATAGAAAGTTAAATGGGGGGGGGAATATATATATATATACATATATACACACATATATTATTTAAAGGATTATTATTTAGTCAGGTATGAATTTCAAGTGTTTGCTGCAGTAGGTATGTGAAAATTATGTGTTTTGTATCTGTTGATGTAGCTATCTATGTGTAGAGGATGGCTATCTTGGCCAGAGGACGAAGGCTCAATCTTCATTTGAGAATTTCATGACAGAATTATAAGGTGACATTGTGCTGGTCTTGTGTTTACATGTTTGCTACATTATTCAAGCAGTGAAAAATCTTTTGCTAGACTAGAGACCAAAATGCTTAATGCTGCAAAATAAGCATTTTATTAAAAATGTGCTATTAATGCATTTCCCAGCCTTTTTTCATATTATTTTCCACCCATACAAATTCCCCCTGGAAAATCCACTTTATTATGTTATCTAAGAAGATCACAACTGCAGTGATTGCATCATACCACAAGAGGACCTCCAAAGACAGTCTGTATTCCTATTGTGTCAACTATTATGTCATTAGACTCAAATGTAATGTGTAAAAGGTTTGGCTGTCAAGTGCCACATTGAATAAAGAATCTAGAATTAACATAAATATCAAGGGCAGTAATGGCATCTATGGGCTACTCTGATATTATCAATGCTAAACCAATAACAACATTTAGTAAAGATTGGTCTATAAGAGTTTTTATGCTTACTGGTCTTCCTTCTATGACATTTCTTGGCTATTCACTATTATATGCAAGCATTGGTTTAGGAATAAAACATTTTCTTGCTATTTCTAAATAGCTAGTGATTGAACGGCCAAAATAGAAGCAATGAGAATTAGTTAAAATATACATATTAAGAATTTAGCTGACTAAGGGAATTCAAAGAAGGGGAAAATCAGGGTCCTGCCTTCAAGAAGGTTCTATTCAAATGGGGAAAACAACATACAAATAACTATACATATCGTTAGTTGTTGTCCTTCAAGACAACTTGGAAAGAGAAGGAACTTGGGAAGGGCTTCCTGAAGAGAGTAACATTTGAACTGAATCTTGAGGGAATCTAGGGAAGTCAGGAGAAAGTGAGGAAGGAGAGCATTCCAGATTAGGAGGAGAAGTTGATGCAGAAATAACAACCAAGAGGGCATGGTAGCAGTCCTGGAATGAGGTGATAAAAGCCTATTCCAGAATAGCAGATATATGAATGGAGAGAAGAGACGAATAAAAGAGATGTTGGGAAGGGAGAGATGACAACAAGATAGGACGATCTACTAGATATGTGGAGTGAGTAAAGAATAGAGGACAATACTGAGATTGGAAATGGAAGTGACTTGAAAAATAGTGGGGCCCTCAAAAGTAAGAAGTGCTGAAGATACTGAGAACACTTAAAATGGCAAAAGATAATTCTTGCCCTCAAGGAGCTTAATAGGGAAAACAATCTGTAAATAATTATGTATGCATAAACTCTATACAAGATAAATTGGAAATAATCAACAGAGGGAAGGCACTAGAATGTGTGTGTGGGGTGGGGTGAGGGGTCAAGAAAGGCTTTTTGCAGAAAGTGGGATTTTGCTGGGATCCTGAAGAAAGCCAGGGACTAATGAGTAGATTACAGTACAGGAATCAGGGTGCTACAGTGAGAACTCTATTTGTAGTCAGAGCACTTGGATTTTGATCTCTGCTACCTCATTTGGTGGAAAAGTTGCCTTTATCTGTATGGGTTGAAGGAAATTTTGTTATTTTCTTCAATGTGGGACTTCCCACACTGAACTCACAGATTTGGATACTATCCCCCTCCAAGATAAGAAAAGTACAAGAAGTTCTCTTCCTTAAGCCTTTTCTAGCTAATACAAAATGTTTCTGTTTATGTATCAGACATAAGGTGGATGCTATTTGATGACTGATACTAAAATATCTTAGAAACTTTTTTAGGCCATTGGGAATTCATCAGTTAGATTAGTGACTTTTTAACTTACTTAGAGTAACAATTGTATCATTAAAAGCCAAGTCCATATGGATCATCTCTCAATCACTCTTTTCACTGTAGAGAAAATTTATTCAAATTAATCAGAAGTCTGGATTTTCATTTGTTCAACATCTGTTTTTAAAGTGTCTAATTTCCATATGTGTGCATGTACATGTACATATATCTGTTATATACAAAAGAACGGTACCTGATCTCACAGAACTTACAATCTAGCAGTCAGGGGTCAGCGAGATGGCAAAAATATATGATTACTCAATAACCATAATGCAGATGAAGAGAACAATATGAGCAAAGGTATAGAGGCAAAAAAGTACAGGATATGTGCAAAGGACCACAATAAATTCTTTCTAGCTCGAAATCACGTAATCCTAAAGAGTTTGGTTTTCCTGGAGTCTCCAGAGTATATTTGGAGGGGAATTGACAAGAGAGTGGGCTGGAGATGCCAGTTTGTGGAGAATTTTGAATGTTATGCTAACAGCATCAATAACAGCTAACACTGGCTCTTGAGCAGAGAAATGACCTAACTGGAACTAGGTGTAAGGAGGGTTAATTTGGGAGTTGGGTGGATTGGAGGGGGGACAGAATGAAAGAGGAGAGACCACTTAGGAGCCTGTTGCAATAATCTGGCAGAGTGAAAACAAGAGCCAAAAACTTAAGAGACACAAATGAAGTGATATCTTTTATTTATTATTAAAGGTCATAGTGTCAAAAATATTAATACTAATAATGAACTTGGAGTTTTTACTCTTGTCTGCCAGAAACAATATTATTAAATTTAACATTAATATGTATTCAAGCCATTTCTAGCTGGGAGAGACAGATGTCCAAATTGACAGAGTCCCCCATGCCTTCTGACATTTCTCTGCCCCAAGAGGATTTTGGGTAACATTTATAGGAATTTTGAACAAGGGAAAATATAGTCTGTGTTAACATTCTATTTCATTCTTCCTAGATCATACTGCTTGAAGAATCAATGGGGCTCCACCTAGGGAACACTATTGAGAATCTAAGTTAAAGAGAGAGAGAGAGAGAGAGAGAGAGAGAGAGAGAGAGAGAGAGAGAGAGAGAGAGAGAGAGAGAGAGAGTGGGAGAGGGAGAAGTAGGAGAGGGAGGGAGAGAGAAGAAACATACACACAGAGGGGTGGGAAGGAGGGATGGGGATTGTCCCCTTTTCCTTTTTAAAGTAGTGTTTTATTTTTCTGAATACATGTAAAGATAGTTTTCAACATTCATTTTTGTAAGACTTGGTGTTCCAAATTTTTCTCCCTCCTTCTCCCACTTCCTCCTCCCCCAAGACAGCAAGCAATCTGATTGATATAGGTTATATGTGTGCAATCCTTTTAAACATATTCCCATACTCACTATGTTGTGCAAGAAAAATCAAGATTGTCTATTCAATCAAAGAGTGCATTTTCCTGTGCCAAGAGTTCAGTCCCTTCTGGGATGGGAACAAATAGGTACTCTTTGTCAAATTTCTGGTTGCTACCCTTAATCCACTCATCTAATGAAAGACCATTTTTTTACCTTTTTGTTCTGCCCTATCACCCATTTTCCAAGGGGCTTTTCTCAAGAGACTAGAAAGGGCTTTGGAGAAAAATGTTATTTTTTTTACTATTTCTAGAGAAACTAAATGTTTCCACAATAGCTTGAATGATTTATTCATGCTGGTAATATGGAAAGAATATTTGATTTAAGATCAAAAGATCTTATACTAGTTCTTAGACTTGATAGCTATGTGACCCAGAGGCCAGTTGTTTAACCCCTATGGTATCAGTTTTTACATCTGTAAAATAGGTATAAGATCTTTCTCTTCATCCCAAAATTATGAAACTATAAGGGACAAAGTGCCATAGCAACATGAAAATGATGACTTTAAAATTTGTAATGCCAGCATCTATATCTATAGCAGTTCACAGGATATTTAGGGTATCCTGTACCACCAGGAGGTTACAGAATCTTTTTGGGAAAACACTGGCTTCTGATACTGGCCCCAGAAGTGTGATTAGACTCTTTACTATGTGTGTGACACTTGGGCTGAATATGTATACTGTTTTTAAGTTTTCAAGGTGTTTTACCATTGAGGACATGGATAGCTAGGTAACATAGTGACTAGAGCACAAATCCTGGCTTCAAATCCTACCTGTACCTTAACAACTGTGAGACTCCCCTTCCACCCATCAAGTCATTTCATTACTCTGCAGCCTCAGTTTCCTCATCCAAAAACAGGGCAAATTTACCTTCCCAGTGTTGTTATAAGGATCAGATTAGATGCTAACCATAATTTGATATAACATAATAATTAATAATAATGATAATGATAAGTTTCACAACATTACTCTGAAGTAAATAGGGCAGGCAGTTTTCTCTCCATTTCACAGATGAGGAAACTGAGAACCAGAGGATTTAAGTGATTTTCCTGAATTCAAACAATGAATGACACAATCAGTACTAAAATCCACTATCAAGGTCATTGTCCATGACCTTGAAGGCCTGAGCAGATTAAGGGAAAGGAAAAGAAGAGAAGGGAAAAAAGTATTCATTAAGCACCTAGTATAAACCTTTATAGATATTATGATCAATAATTAGATGAGTTCATTAAGTTCTTTGTAAGTGTAGACCAGTGTTACCCCTACATCAATACAAGGTGGTGTTTCATGTTACATTTTTTAGAAAACTTTTTGGCCATGTTTTCATCACAGTGCGAACCTGAAAGATTAGAAAGTAACTTTAAGTGATCAGATAGTCTGTATCTTACTCTTTAAGCAGGACCAAAGCATTGGCACACAGTAGGTGCTCAATAAAATCTCCTAAATGACATTCTTGAGGGTTTTGCATCATGGGACTTGAGACTTTGCCAACTATGATCAATACTAGACTCAAGAATGCATGTCTAACTGCAGTAACAAATGGGCTTCCAGTCTCCTCTTAGGGAACGTTCCTGCATGTGAAGAAATTCACTATCTACTTTAGTGGCCTACATTACATTGATAGCTATTAAAATTAATCCTATTAAATTTGGCTCTTTGTTTCAGCATGTCAAGTTTAGATTACATTTTGGATCTTAGTGTAGTCATCCAATATACAGTCTCTCTTATGGATGGCTAGGTGGTGTGGTTCATGGAAGCCTTAATTTGGAATCAGAAAGGCTTTAGGTTCAATTTGGTCTGAGATACTTATTAACTAAATGACTCTTGTCAAGTCATTTTTAACCTCTGTTTGCCTCAGTTTCTTCATATGTAAAATTGGGATAATGATAGTATCTATCTCCCAGAGTTGGGATAATTGAATGAAATTATCTGTAAAGGGCTTTGCAAACTTTAAAGAGATACTGCATGACTCAGGGAACTTCCAATAGATTTGGGATGGAGAGAACCATCTACATTCAGAGAGTGAATTATGAAGACTGAATGTGAATCAAAGCATAGTATTTTCACCTTTTTGGTTATTATTGTTGTTTGCTTGTTGCTTTTTTCTTTTTCACATTATTTTCCTCTTTTGGACTGATTTTTCTTGTACAGCATGACAAATGTGGAATTATGTTAAGAAGAATTGCACAGATAATTGTATAAATATGTATTTACTTACACATATTTATTTATACAATATATACATACAATTATATGTGCAATTCTTCTAAACATATTTGGACTTAACATATATTTTGACTATGTTTTACATATATTGGATTACTTGCCATTTAAGGGCGGGGGTGTGGGGAAGGGGGAAAAATTGGAACACAAGGTTTTTCAGGGGTCAGTGTTGAAAAATTATCATTGCATATGTTTTGAAAATAAAAAAAACTTCAATAAAAAAGAAGAATTGCATATGTTTAACCTATATCAGATTGCTTGCTGTCTTGGGAAGAAGGAAATGAGGGAGATGGGGAAAAATCTGGAACTTAAGGTTATGCAAAGGTGACTGTTGAAAACTATCTTTGCATTATTTAGAAAAGAAAAATACTACCAAAATAAAAACATAAAAGAGATGCTGCTGTCAGTCAATTAGTCACTAAACATTTATTAAATGCCTACCATGTGCCAGTCATTGTGCTAAGCACTGGGAATACAAATAAAAGCAAAATATAGCGTCTGCCCTCAATGAGTTCACAATCTAACAAAGCTAGCAATTTATATCACATCCTATGTGTTAAACAATTTACAAATATCTCATTTGATCCTCACGACAACCTTGTGAGATAGGTGCTATTAGTACTCCCATTTTACAGTTGAGGCAACTGAGACAAGAAGAAGTTAAATGACTTGCCTGAGATCCCAGAGATTTGAATTTAGGTCTTTCTGATTCAAGGCTTTTTACTCTATCCATTGCACCATCTAGGTGGCCCTTGGTTGGTTGGTTGGTTGGTTGTCATCCTTCATTGTTGAAGAGGATCAAAATGACATCACTATATTAGAGTTGAGTTACACTGTGTGCAACTATGGCTGATCAGAAAAATAAAAGCTCAGAGTACTCTGCCACAGGTCAGACACAGATAGTCCCTGTAAACATTTGGGGTGCAGTCTCTAACTTTGCCCATCTCATGTTTCTTCTGGGACACTTAAATTCTGCTTTGTCCACAGAGCACAGCACCTTCTCTGATGAGGGCACACCATGCTGAGTGGTCCTGTGCCAATGTCTTCCATGTCTCACAATAGATTCTAAAGTTCTTAAGAGAGACCTTGAGAGTATCTTTGTATCGCTTTTCTACCACCTTGTGAGGGCTTGCCCTGAGTTCTCCATAAAATAATGATTTTGACAAGCATACATTTGGCATTCAAACAGTGTGGCCAGCCCAACGGAGCTGTGTTCTCTGCAGCAGAGTTGGAATGCTGGGATGTTTAGTTCATGAAAGGATTTCAGTTCATCAGCTAGATGATTTTCAGAATCTTCCGAAGACAATGCAAATGGAAGCTATTCGGTTTCCTGGTATGGTGCTGGTATACTGTCCAAGCATACAATGATGAGGTTAGCACAACAGCTCTGTGGACCATCAGCTTGGTAGTCAGTCTAATACCTCTCGTCTCTCACACTTTCCTTTGCAGCCTCCCAAACACTGAGCCAGCTCTGGCAATGAGTGTGTCAATCTCATTATCAATTAACATCCCTGGAAACTATACTGCCAAAGTAAGGGAACTTATCCACAGCATTCAAAACTTCATCATTTATTGTAACCGATGGTTCCATATATGGATGGTGTGGTGCTGGCTGATGGAGGACCTATGTTTTCTTTGCTTTTTTTTTTTAATAAAGCTTTTTATTTACAAAACATATGAGTGATTCTTCTACATTGACCTTTGCAAAAACTTTTTTTTCCCAAACTTTTGCCCTCCTTCCCCCCACCCCCACCCCTAGATGACAGGTAATCTAATACATACTAAATAGGATAAATTACATGACAAATACAATACATGTATACATATCTATACAGTTATCTTACTGCACAAGAAACATCAGATCTAGAAAGAGAAGAAGAAAAAAAACAACCTAAGAAGGAAAACAGAATGCATGGAAATATTCACAGAAAGCGTTAAAATGCTGTGTTGTTGGAACCCAGAATTTCAAAGCAGATATTGCAATTAGTCCTATGGGGAAACTCTGAGAACCCAGACTCCAAGGAGAGAAGTCCAAGGAAGTTGCTCTGGACTTGAAACCTATATAAAACTATATTTTATAGGTGCTGTATAAAAACTGAACTAAATTGTAAACTTAATTCTACTTCCCTTTTCAGAGGCTGATGTGATATAAGGAGGGGGATCATGTCCCACTCTAGGAGTTGAAGGAAATGTTTGCATGTTTATTCTTGTTTTACATCCCTTTCATGTGGCTGAGGTAGATACCAAATGAACAAAAGCACCAAAAATTGAGGTTCAATCATGTGAAGAATTCATGTTAGCCATTCTCTGACAAAAGGTAGATTTATTTAGGAAAATAGGTTACAAATAAAATAAAAGGATACAACCAGATACCAGGAATGGTAAATATGAAATAACAGTTGGGAGAGCATAGAAAGGGGTTTTAATAATTAATGCTAGAAAGGGAAAGAACTTGCCCTATACCAGAAAATTTTGTGATATCACAGGGGTAAAAAATTGATCACTAGGGCACAGTAGCAGAGATTA
The DNA here is from genome assembly GCA_023553655.1 of Myrmecobius fasciatus. Classification (NCBI taxonomy): domain Eukaryota; kingdom Metazoa; phylum Chordata; class Mammalia; order Dasyuromorphia; family Myrmecobiidae; genus Myrmecobius; species Myrmecobius fasciatus. Next base: position 1,524 of record JAJPUD010002170.1, on the reverse strand, counting down.
GCACAAAGTCTGTTTGCACATTATCAGGGACCCACTCAGACAATGGGTAGTATTTTGTTGGGGTCCATTCATCCCAACACCTTTATAAGAACTAATCTGTTAAGTGGTCAAAAAGACCCCTAAGGAGTCTTTGTCAATTCCCCTTAATTTGTAAGCTTGGCAGTTTTCTTGAAACCATTGGGATAAGCAAGATCATCAGCCCTGAGAAATGAGCCTGTTTAGTATGTATAATTACATGTTAAACAAAATCTCCTATATATATAAGTCCTGGTATACTTTTAAAAATAATGTTATCTAGTCTTCAGTTTGCAGTTAGTAGAATTTGCTATTAGAGACAAAATCTCTTGGGACTATAACTCATATCCTTTTAGACTTTTGAATTTGATTGCCTGATCATTGTCAGTAACCCACCATTGGAGAGAATGTCATAACTTACTTTCCATATAGCTCCATGAGCATGAAAAATATGAAAGGCATATTTGGAGTCAATATACATGTTTACTCTCATTCCTTCTCCCAATTCTAAAGCTCTGGTGAGGGCAAAAATGCTCTGAATTTCATAGGGAGTTAGAACCTCCAGTGCTTGACATAGGGTGAGCTTAGGAGCTTTGTCGATTAGAAAAGCTATGACTGCCACTTCTCTAAAGCATGAAGGTTACCCAAAGGATATTTAGGCACTGTCACAGAAGCTCTTACATATTTGGACAGGCACTGGTTATCCAATATATAGATGACATCTTGATCTGCAGCCCAATTCAAGAGGTTTCTCTGGCCGCTGCTATAAAAAACCCTTAACCTGCTGTCCCTCTTCCCCTCAAAAAGGCTATGAAGTTTCTTTGTCTAAAGGCCCACATTACCTATCAGTCTGTTGAGTATTTGGATCATAAATTAACTCCCACCTCTCATCCTCTCAACCTCATCATCCCACCTCATCCTTTTACAGAGGAGAGGAAGCAGACAATCCTATCACTCCCTGAATCTGCCTCAAAAAAACAACTGTGTACTTTCCTGGGCATGGCTAAATTTTGTAGACGTTTCAAAAAAAACTTGGTGTCTTTGGGGTGACCCTCCTGCCTTAGAGCAGAGACAGCCATAGCTCTTCTATTTGAGAAAGCCTCTAAGCTCACCCTAGGTCAAGCATTGGAAGTTGTAACTCCTCACGAGGTTCAGAGCATTTTTGCCCTCACCAGAGCTTTAGAATTGGGGAAAGGAATGAGAGGGAACATCTATATTGACCCCAAATATGCCTTTCATGTTTTGCTTGCTCATGGGGTTATATGGAGAGAAAAAGGACTTTTGACAGCAAAAAAAAAAAAATCCCCATTAAGCATATAGGGGAAATTCTACAAATATTGCAAGCTGTCCATGGACGTAGAGAAGTTTCTGTTATGCTTTATACAGGACAACAGAAGGGACATTCACTTCAGGCCAAGGGAAACAGACTTGTATATTCAGCTGCCATGTTGCTGCCTGACTATGACATCTTTAATTCCCCAATTCCCCAACTCCTACACTCTCATATAG